>JANRGW010039454.1:0-22584 GCA_024733675.1 Psilopsiagon aymara | reverse complement strand
CTTTCTCATCCTGTCTTCATACAGGAGGTGCTCCAGTCCCCTGATCATCCTCATGGCCCTCCTCTGGACTTGTTCCAGCAGTCCCATGTCCTTTTTATGTTGAGGACACCAGAACTGCGCACAATACTCCAAGTGAGGTCCCACGAGAGCAGAGTAGAGGGGCAGGAGCACCTCCCTCGACCTGCTGGTCATGCTCCTTTTGATGCAGCCTAGGATACAGTTTGCTTTCTGGGCTGCAAGTGCACACTGCAGGCTCACGTTCAAGTTTTCCTTGCAGTTATCATCCTTTAGATGGTATTTTGCAAATTTGAACTACCAACCATTAAATGAAAGAAGCAGGAAATCTCTTCCGATTTTGTTGTTCGAAGAGCTCTTGCTGTGCCTGTGGCTCCTCAAAGACTTACAAAGCCCTCTGACAGCCAAGGCAGCTGAGTTTTACTGGAACCTACAACCTAGAGACTTCCCTTTCTCCCAGGAAATTGCTCCCACCCTGAGATAGGGCAGGTCATTAGGAGTGCAGCTTCCTCTAATTCTGCTCATATGTATCATGTGTCTGGTAGCGACCAAACAGGGCACAGACACACACAACCTATTTAGAGTAGGCATGGGTGACTGGCCACAGCTACTTGTCCCCTGTGCCTTGCCAGAAATTGCCTTCCCCTCAAATGTGCTTGCTAGAGTTTTTACAGGGTCGCTCCCTAACCCCCTGAAAAGCTTGACTGATGTATATAGCTCAAACAGCAGATTACTAACTTATTTTGTCTTAAATCATGTAGGGAGCAATGCACGAGCAACTTGGCTGATGGATCAGAGGGGAGAGGAGAGTGAAGTTTAGGCAGGGGAGTGGTAGTAAGCAGCTTGGAGTGAACTTCCAGGACTTGTTCACATTTTTTTGTTCACGTCAAAGAAAACTGTTACCATCAAGTCCAAGTATCTTAAAGGCCACTTACATGGTGTTTACTTCTTGACTTTTCCAATTTTAAGTTTTGCAAACTCATCTCCTCATTTTATTTTAATATACTGTGCTGAACTTCTCTGGAGAGGATAAAAGAATCACGCACCTCAGCCTGCTCTGTTATTTCCAGGCTTAAAGTGTAACCTTCAGTTTCTTGTCCAGCTCATCTGGCAATGCACATTGCTGATCACAGACTGATTTGATTCCGTGTTGAGAAGAAAACTGACCGTACCTCAATTACAGATTTCATACTGCATTTACAATTTTAAGGTTACAATAAAGAATATCCACATGGCAAGGTAACAAATAACTTGGAGTATGGTTCATTTTTTACTTAAAAATTTAACAAAGGGACACAACAGACATAGCACTACACTAGAAGTTATGAATTATGAAAATATTAAGGCATATAATCTACCAAAGCACAGGAAAAACTAGGATGGTGTTTCCTTTCTGGAAGGAAACCTGATTGCTTAACAGGGTGAAACAGTTTCCAAGCCTGATTTCATATCAACTATCAGGCAGTTTATAGGGAAGCAAAATTAGCACTGCCCATCCTCTTGTAAATACAGACACATTTGTAGCTTGGGTTCCCAGCGGTATCTTTGGATAATCAAACCTGAAATTAAAACTCACTCACAATTGCTTGACCCTTCCAGTAACACAGTATGCCCTACTACTGAAATGGTCCTATGGTAAACTACTAATCACTGAATTACATTAAAAGTTTCCCTACAGCTGAATGTCTACATTGTGTAAGTAGGGGCTCTTTCCTACCTGCAGTTCTCTGTGCAGAAGTATGACTTTGTCTGAGTCAAAACTTCTATAATACTGCTTACTGCCTTCAGACAGCTCTTGGTGCGAAGAGAGAGCCCTTTGACCTTTTTCTCACAAGTCTCATTTTGGTACCACTGGGTGGATGTTTTCTTTGTTGCAGTTTCCTGAAATTCCCTCACCACCTGAGGTGAGGTGCAACTTAGTGCAATGTTTATATTCCTTACATCTTTTTTCCTCTATGACAGTTGTTTTAGGAGATAGTATCTCCTAATTATTACTTAGTAACAAAATTGTTTTAGGAGATAGTATCTCCTTTTATTACTTAGTAACAAAAATTTAGCATGGTGCCTAAAACCATATTGTCAACACAATAATCCATGATCTAAACTAGTTACCACAAATACTAATGGAATTAAAATACAGTAACTGAAGCACATCATACCTGTTTGAATTCCGAGTCTTTTCCCACCATCACCTGAAGACAGTAGATAATGGGATCACCCTTCATGGGCTGCAGAACCTCCCACATGACCTCACAAGTGTGATCATTTATCCTCTCTATTCTTGGCGCTGAAGGGAGCAAACAGAGGTGAAAGTGAGCTCTGCTTTCCCAATCACCTAACACTGTTATGTTCTGACCACTTGTGAAATCCTATCTGCTATCTTGTCTCAGAAACAAAAGATTGAGATTCAAATGTGTTCTGCCTGCAACATTTTCTGGAACAACAACCAACAATTCACACAGGTCTCTATTGCTTGCTTAGGTATCATCCAACAGAAAGCACTGCACGTGTGTATCATATGCAAAAGAACCCCATCCAAACCACAGCTGCTATGCTTAAAATTATACTAAATGTGGGCTCACCTTACTGTAACAGCCTGGTCACTCTCCTGGTAAGCAAGGATTCTAAGAAAAAACTTTCCTACGTCAAAGAACTCATTAAGTCCAAAGTCTCATTTTTCGAGTGAGCATTTCAGAAGCTTTAGGCAATTAAGGGACATTTCCTTAGTGTCCCTACCTGCATCTGGAAAAGGGCTTAGCACCTTAAATACCGTACATACAACACAACACTAAAACCAGCTTGTCATCCCCCCATCCCCCAAATGAAGAAAGAAGCACCTTTACCTTTCAAGGCAGCTGGAACAGATTTGGGAGTAGTGAAAACATATTTTTGAGAAAGGGGACCTTCACCAGCTTCATTACATGCCTGAATACAAAATTTGTATGATGTTGACTCACTGAGCCTTTGTACTTTGTATGTATGACATGGTCCTCTGTATAAGGATACAAACCTGGAAATGGAAAGAGTAGCTTATTTTAAACACAGAAAGGACTTCCAAAGAAGCTACAGTTTAGTCCTGAAATCTATTCTCATCATTTCCCAGAATCTAATGAGAAGCACAGAAATATTTACTGCAGAGTTAAATGGTGTGCTGGCATTACTACACAACAATAAGCTTTGTTTCCAGGGCCAAGTTTTTATTTCTCATGTCTTTGAAATAAAAATCTTTTACACAAAGAGTACTATAGATTGTGTCTGGGCAAAAATGATCTTGAGTGTTTTCAGAAACCCTGCTGCACTTGAACCAATGGGAAAGGTCAGCAAGCTGCATACACTGGTTTTGTTTTGGCCATCTAGTTCCCCAACATCTTTAGCTTTTCAAAATTAGGTAGTTAGATTTTAGCTTTTTGCTCCTTTGCAACTGTCCCTTACTACTAAAAAGAGGTCATGTATCCAACTGCTCTTGCCATCACTGTCAGAGATGGCTGACTGATGAAGCTCAGTCAAACCTGCAGAGGAGGCCAGAGTCACACTTGCAGCACACACCAAGTCCTATTGTGGGAGCTTTGTAGACTGGTCACTCTGCTTCATGTTATAATTCTTACACAGACTTATCATGGCAGCTCTCATTCGATTTTCAATTTTGGTATCCCCAGGACACAGCACAAGTTCATCTCTTCTTACAGAGGTTATCGTCTACTTTAACTTTTTCTTTTCTTTACGTTTAAAACAGATAGTACCTGCACATGAACTAGTCTCTGGTAATGGTAATGGAATTCTTTCCAGTTAAGAACCGAATTTCTTTTCCTCACTGCAGAGCAAATTCACCTAGTAGATGTCTTGTCTTGCTGTCAAGCTAAAGCTACTCAGAGATTCAGATGCAGTACACAGTGTGGCATTACTGTTCATTTTACCATTTAGGCAAGGGTACTTGCTGTGCCATCTCACCTTACATTCTGATTTAACACGAGAGAAGGGATCCCTCAAAATAATACATTATAGTTTATTTTCCACTAAAAGTAAGTGCGTATACAGATAACAGAGAGTAAAGAATTCACCCCTTCCCATATTAAGTATATAAAATCCACAAGACTGATTGAACTTGATACTTTGACAAAACACTTGACCAAACATGAGAGAGAAAAGTGTACTGGTATGAAACATTTCATTAAACTCTTCATATGGAATTATAAATAAAAACTATGAAGTTTTTGATCTTGTACTTCCCAGCATGGAACACTAGAGCCCTTCTGGCCTTGCCAGATGAGATGAGCCTTTATGTCTGTGGTAAATTCAGCAAAGCATATAGAATTTTGCCCTTTGCTGCCACCTCCCAAACATCAGACTGCAGTAACATAGGGCAGATTAAAAGGACACCAAAACCAACCTTCCGTTCTTATCCTCCATTTGAAGGTGGTACTGAATGGAGTCAGTCAGTGCTTTCGCAGTTCCCTCTCCCCACTTCAGCTTGAGAGTCTGAGAACTGTATGCAGCACATTCCAGTCGAGGTGGATCTGGAGGAAGAGGCTTTGTTTTCAGTTTTATGGTGTGGCTGAAAGGACCTGCTCCGAGACTGTTTAGGGCTTGAATTCGTACTCTGGCATTTTAAAAGAGAGAATAAATTAACTTTAAATTAGATTCTAGAAAATAAGTGGTCATTTCCATCATTCATATTCAAGAGAGAACAATGGTACCAAATCGATGGTACTGCCTACAGTGAAGACTTTTATCAATATTACGGTTTGACAGACTCTCACGAGCATGCAGGAATGTCACTTTCCTTGCCACAGTTTAAGGAGCTAGACTGACCCAAAATAAAAATTTGTTATCATATTTGCATCATTGACATCAGTGAAAAAACAAAAAAGCTCCATCAGCCACTTCAAGAGTGGTCCAACTTCCTGACCCTGTGGGCTTTCTACCAAATTTTTTGACAGCCGCATTGGAAAGATGAGGGAAGGTGAAAAAAAAACCCACCTTCAAAAGAAATGAATCCTTATCTTTGGCTATTGTATCAGGTGAGCTCAAGGATGGCTACAGGGAAGTTTTACATGCATTCTGGAATGGATCCGATTTGTGTGATAATAAAGTCATGGTGCCCAGCCACCTCTCTTGCTTTTTTCACTAGTAACACATCATGCTGCAAACACAGGCTAACTTGGTTCTGCTTTAAAAGGGAGAGGGGGAAACTAGAAATCCAAGGACACATGGCTGAGGGGTTTGTAGAACTCAGAATTCTGGGATTTTTTTTTTGGATTGTCCATGTAAAACAATGCTGGCATTAGGCTTACACAAGTAAGAATTAAAAGGATTAGCTAATAAATTAGTTTCTAAAAATAAAAAAGCAGAAAACAGACATCTGAGGCTCTTTGCATTCTCACAGGTAGCCACAGAGAACAAAGTGAGCTAATCTCAATATGCCAACGAACATTCACTTGTCTAAAACATCTAGGCAACTGTATCTAGGTAACTGAAAAAAGTAATCACCGTAATTACATTGTGCAACTGTCAATCACACAATTTCAAAATATTGAAACACAAATGTGTGCAGGCTTACGAATATTTCTCCTTCACTACAGTAATATTTAACATTATGATAATGTATTACAGCACAGAACTAAGGTTAATATATGCAATGTTTTATTTGTACAGAGAATTGGCAAGTGTATTCTATGAAAGCACTTTTTTGAGTAGGAACTTAGAACAGAATCACAGAATGGTTTGGGCTGGAAGGGGCTTTAAAGATCATCCAGCTCCAACCCTACTCCCTTGGGGCTGGAACTAGATGGAACAAGATGGAAGACGGTCCCTAGTGGAGGGGACACCTTTCACTAGCCCAGGTTGCTCAAAGCCCTGTCCAACCTGGCCTTTGCACAGAACTATCTCTGCAATAGAAGCTCCTGTTTTTTATTGTCTGTTGACACAGAGAGCAGTGGCTCTTCAAATTGCCAGCACTGATGTTGAATACTTGTAAGGCTGTCAAGTAGATGTGCAGAGCATACCTGTAGGTAGTGTCTGGCTGTAAGCCATCTATAAAATAGTTCAGAACCTTCCCAACAGTTATTGGCTGCTTATCTCCAAAGTCTATGCTGTAGCCAAGGATTTCAGATCCGTGGTCACAAGGTTCTTCCCAGCTTATAGCAAGGCATGTGGAAGGAGAATAGAGTGGACTTTCAACTTCATCTTCACTTAGTCCCTGAAGACAAGTCACAACTGCAGGTACAGAGGCTGGAGTCATACATGCCACTACTTCACTGAAAGGGCCTGCACCTGCAACGTTCACTGCCTGCAAAGGAAAAGGAGACCACATTTTTATGAGAGGGCCAATTCCCTTTTCCAGATTTCACTAACAATAGTTTCAAGTCTTTACCTGAACCCTGCAATAGTAAATAGTGGCAGGCAAAAGCCCTTTCATTTCACAGCTGAGCCCAGGCCCACAATAGGACATCTGCATGCATCCTTCAACACCACCCCATTCCAGGCGATATTCCGTGACTTCAGCTCCATTACTCACTGGAACCTTTAAAATGGATACAAATAGTTAGAAGTTAAATTCACTGACCAAAAAGCCACCAAAATCAACCAAATTCATCACATCTATGTGGTCTTTTCACAGATATGTTATCCTCCCATTTCTTTGCTGATTTTTAATTTAAATCCCCCAACAGAAAACTTCTTAGCTTATGAAAACAAAGGAAGAAAAACACTGCTGCTGTTTTGGATTACACACTCAGAGACAGCAATCATACCAAGGTGCAGAAAATAATTGCTCCAAAGCATGCTTTTTTCTTTACCCTTCTCTTGAAAGATGAGTATTTGCTACTTTCAGCACTAAGCTATGTGCAGGTAAGTGACTGAATAAAAACATTTCAAAGGATGACATTTGATGCTCCTGAGCTCTGACTGATATGGACTCCACTTCTCTCACTCACAATGAGATGTATTTGGTAAGAAAACTAATGCAGCTGTGGATGGCTGTGCAGCTGTCAGTGAAGATGGGGTCATTTCTTAATGTTACCACTGTTGCTGCTGTAGATGTAACAGAGATAGGAAAATACAAGTCAAAAAATGCAGGGGTGACAACAAAAGGAGGGAGAGCATTTGATATGCTCTAGGTATGGCTACCAGAGGAACTTCCACACGCAGGATGTGATATGAAATTCAGGAAGTTCAACTAAGACAAAGGTGAACACAGAGTCCTGGACCTGGAACAGAACAGTACTGGCTAAGGAACAGCTCCACCAAAAGAAGAACCTGCGTGTCCTTGTGAGAAAGTTGCATGTGAGTCAGCAGTATGTGTCTGATGAAGGCAAACTATGTACTGGCTGTATTAGCAGAAGAACAGCAAGGCTAAAAGGAGTAATGATTCCCCTCTACTCAGCACTTGTGAGGCTGCATCTTTAGTACTGTGTCCCATCTTGGGCTCCTCAATATAAGACAGACATTGACATACTGGTGCAAGCCAAATAAAAGGCCACTAAAAGGGACTGCAATGAAAAACAAAGGTAAAGATTCTTTGGTATCAACATGACAGGCAAAGGGGAGCTCTTACTGCTGCCTCAAATTACTGGTAGGGTACAAAGAAGATGATCACAAATTCTTGGAAGTGGCACAGTGGCAAGACAAGAATCAAGAGTCATGACTTGTACTAAAGGATATTTTGAGTAGACATAACGGAAAAAAAAATCTACAGCTTGAGAGTTTGGCTGGAGGCAGCTTTACGAGGCTGCAGAATCTTCATCTTTAGAGATAAGTTAAACTTGATGGGACAAGGCACTGGAAACCTGACTTAAATTTGAAGTTAGCTCTGCTTTGACCAGAAGGCTGAAATAAATGACATCTAGAGGTCCATTCGTACCTCAGGTACTCTGTGATTGTACAAAACAGACATCAAACATTGGTCAAATTAATTCTACCTGAACATTGTGAGAGACTCAAAAGGTTTTGCCTTGTAGACATTAAAGGAGAGCTCCTCTGTCACAACCATCAGGTGTGTTTCCATTAGGAAACATCAATTCTACCTTCCAGGTAATATAATTGAATCTTTTGGGTTTTTCTCTGTACAGTTCTGTAACTCAGATATTCCACTCCACCTGGAGCCACTGAAAAGCTGTGCCTAAACAGTATTCCCAGACAGATTCTTCCTTTCTACAGGCTTAATTTTTATCTACTGCATCTTTGTAATCAGATCTCTAAATACTATGCGTTTATAGGAGACTTTTGCTGCATTATTTCTGATGGAGTAATATAAAATTAAACCATCTTATAAAACCAGCAAAAGCAGAATAATCAATTAGAATATGTGTATATATTAGCTCTGAGGAAAGATAAGTACACTGAAGAGCCCGTACCACTCAGAAATGCAGTGCTGCAGTTATGGCAAAATTCTTAAGAGAACAAAGATGTACCTGCAGGCTAGAGATCTGCAGGTACATATATGACAACTTACAGCTGTCATGTATAATGGTATGATGAATGACTAAGGTTTTACCTACCGAGTATCATATAATCAGTTAAGTATGTTTAAAAATGTGACTAAAATACAGTCTTAAGCTTTTAAAGTTGAAAACATAGAAGACAATCATGTTAAGATAGGTGCAACATGGCGTTCTTACCTCCCATGACACCTGAGCACATGCAGCAGATCTGCATGCCACTTGAGGGGGCCTACACTGATCTGGTGGTCCAGGTGCTGTAGTTACTTCACATTTTTCTGAGTAAGGCCCGAACTATTAAAAAAGGAATTGATAAAAATAAAATTATTACTTTTTAAGTCAAGAGTTTACCATATTTGGGACGTAGAATCACAGAATGTAATACCGAAACTCTGCACTGCTTGCTTATAAAATAAATATTTGTGGAATGTGGATTCAGGATTTATTTCAGTATTTGACTATTCTCCAAAATAGCTCAAGAATCTTCTCCACAGCAAATGCAATCAGAATAAATTTGACAATTCAAAGTCTCAAGCAAAACAGGAAAGTGACATCCAAATCCTTATTTTGAAATTATGTGATGGCTGCACTGTAAATCAGACAATTTGTAACTGCCTATTTATATCTATCTCAAAGAAATAAAGAATTAAAACAATGCTTGAGCTATAAACCACTCTTAGTAGAGGGTGGGTAAGAAGTGAAGTCAATGCTTTAAAGCCTTAAGTTATAGACTTGCCCACAAACAGCAACTGGTTTTGATAGTCCTTATGAAGAGAATGTTATTGAACAAATGCAAGCAGCCCTGCCTGCCTCTCTGTCTTCAAGGGAGGACTTTGGAAACATAATTAAATAGAGCTTGTTCTACAGCAACAGTTGATTTAAATACATTTAATACTCCAAATAGAAAAAACAGTCTTGTATCTGATAGAACATGTACTCAGAAGTTAAACTAAACATACAAAAAAGAGCTACAAAATGCTAATAATTATGTTCTAGAACACCAACAGCAGTAAAAATAAAGGTCTATTTACAAAGCTGTATACAGAGAGTAATTTACTACCTTACTTCACATGAGAACATTAAAGTTACAACAAAGCTTTGATAAAGTACTTATCATTTTCTAACCATTTCCTAACTCTGTTATTCAGATACAAGACATAATGAGATATTTTCCCTTCATCTAAACCCCTCTTTATTATAAACTGATATTTAACTGCCTGTTCCCACATAACAATAAACCATGTGAATCAGATGACTCTGCATCAGGAAATCCTAATTTAAAATTATTGTTAAATGTTTCTTTTAAAAGAGAAGATCCTTATTAGTGATTGCAGTCTCTGGAACTAATTTCATTCCAGACTGTCTCCTTACCCCAGCCTTGTTAGCTGCTCGCAGTCTGAAGTTGTATGTCCTTCCTGGAAGAAGGCTGCCTACTGTGCATTCAACATCAGAGCCCTGGTAAACCTCTCTGTGTTCATCTGTTTCTGCATGACACATTTCCAGACCAAAGCAGGTAATGGGTGAACCACCATCTACCTGAGGTGGTCCTGAAAGTCAGAAAGAATGAAAAGCTCATTTAATTTTAACACATAGCATACTTGTATCCCTTACGCTCGCTAACAGTTGTAACAGAATTACCCCAGCGTAGCTGAATCTCTCTTGCTCTTGGTCTACCCTGTAGCCTTGGAGGCTGGCATGGGCCAGGAACCACTGCTGGTGTCTGCACCAGTAAAGAATCAGATGCCTACAAAGGAAAGATAGATTAATGAAGGGGCCAGAACGAGCACAATCTATTATGGCACAAGTAAAGGCAAATCATTGAGTGAGAATCAGGATCTTATATTTTGTAAGTTACAACTTTATCTACATGAAGATGCTTAAGTGACCTGGTATGTATTTCTCACACTACCTATATAAAACATACTAGAGTAATCACACAATATGAAAAATTAACTTTTGCTTTTGTGTTTTGCTACACATGCAAGGAGTAGAAATAAAAACTGGTTAATTATCAGTACAAACCTAGTATAGAAGCTTGAAATACTAAAATGTAAACTCATTCTCTTTTCCAACAGAGTGCAGCTTAATGATTTCTAAAACTTTAAGGGTTGCATACTTTCTGTACAAGAACCTCTCAGAGAGCAAAAGTGGGCAGAAATGTCTATCAGAAGAGATTGAAAAACATTGAAATTTCAACTTTGTCATTGCTTAGTAATACCTGATGTGTAACAAACCACTCTGAAGTGCAAGCAAAAATACACAGCATAACAAGCAGCAGATGGCACTGATTATTCTGGATGCAGACAGAAGTGAGTCAGTGTGTGGTAATTAGCTTCAGTGTGATACAGAACAAATGTGAGTTGGTAAGCCTTTTAGTTTATAAAAGAGATGCATTTTAGAGTCTCATTTCACAACTGCTTTCTACATATGCTCCAGAAGAGTGGGTTGGAAGCTCCGTTGCTTTTCAATTCTTTTGGAATGTGCTGTTGCACTGAAAAACTGATGCAACTTAAAAGGTAGAATGTTTCTCATGAGGCGTATATCTGTGACAAGCTACAGAAAGTTTAATTACATATTTCTTTACTATTCCTCTGTGGATTTCTGACACCTTCACAAAGTATCTGGATTTCTGAAAGTTATTTGCTCTTCAGTACTCAAATGTTTATTCTAAACTAATGGAATTGGGTTGGGCTGAGGGGAAGGATGTTGGCAGTGCAAAAGTCTCCAAAGACATATATGCATTTGTGGTTAGGAGACTGGAAGTTTACTGCCTTCCCCTTTCCCCTGTACAACAGCAAGCTTAGCTCTCGACAGGGAAAGCACTGCAGCTGAGCCAGCACTGAAGGGGATCAGATTTATTCTTAAGACAAGCTAGACTTGGGCAAGGCTCTCTTTGCAGGAGACTTCTGTGTTGAGGAAGAACACATAGAAAAAGGAGGCTGAGATGGTAAACACCGAGAATGCAAGGCTGTAAGATTTTCAGATCAGCTTGACAGTGAAGCCCTGCTGCAAGCGTGCAGAAAGCCAGGGCTGGCTTTGTTACACTTGCTGTTGGGAAGAAGGGAGAATATTGCATGATATTGTGGCACTGGAGGCTGAACTACACCACAGAAGGGACAATGCAAGTGTGTATCCAATGTGTATATATGGGGCACCACAGCAGGGCACACCAGACTGGCTCGGAATACTGAGAACTAGTAGGGCTATGTGAACATTTTGACTGTGGCTGAGACAGCATGAGAAGAGACTATGGAGCACAAACCCTGTAAAGCCAGAGGAAACACTCTGTCCTCCCCTGGCTGCTGGGCTGACTTGCCTGCTCAGGCAGGGTACTAATCACATAGAAAACTTCAAATTAGCACTGCTGTCTTGGGTTAGGCCTTAAGGAATGACATTATATTACTGCATCACACAGGAAAAGACAGTTATCTATTTCTGTAAATAAGAAAAATCACTTTTAAAAAAATACAATACCAAAAAAGAATATTCACATATATTTCTTTAAAAAATAGGCAGAAACTTAAAATACTGTGCATCAATACTTGAAGTTTTTTAAGGTACTACTTATGGCTATTTTGTTAGGCTCTTCTGTACAATATTTGCTGATTAACTACTGGACCAGATTTTAAGAGTGAAAAATTTTATTTAATAAAAATATTACCGTGCTTTGTCCTCCTTCCCCCACACAATATACACGTAACCGATAGGAACAGCCAGGATTCAGTCGGTCACACACATGTTCCCTAGCAGTTCCGCTGTATATGGTCTCCCATTTGTTTCCTGAAAGGTTAGGAATAAGCGTGCAATGAACCAAGGTGTAATTTGCCACACTTCAGCACCAGCCACAGAAGGGATCTTAGCTTCCCTAAGTGTGTGCCTGATGTTTATAAAGAAAAAATGAAGGCTTGCTTTGAGTTTCCTGGACAAAGATCTAATAATTTCATGCAGACAGTTTTCCCAGGTAATTTTGTGTAGATTTGCTGAAATATCTTCCTTATTCACATTAACTAGGAGAGAATTTACTTTTAATGAAGTTATTACTGGACTAGGAAGCACATTCAAACATAATGACCACATAAACAGGAAAGCTACAAATGCAAAGTTTTCCACGGAAAAGAAACTTTTAATGACAGCATTTATTTTGCAGACCGTAACTACAGTTTACAATTGATACAGCTTGTCCCCAAAGCACTGGAGAAGCATGAACCTTCATTCTCAATGTGACTGTGTTTCTGAATGTATAAGGTTATTTAAGAGGTCTAGATTTTAAACTGATTTAGCTGGATAGCTTTATGCCCAGTTTAAAATATTGTAATTTCCTTTCTGTATGAAAGAACAGAAAGGCAAATGGCAGAAGCAGTTATTTCAACGGCACTCCTATTCTCCTTTAATAGGGATAAATGGAGCACTAGTTTTCCTTTCATATATCACACACATCCAACTGTTTTCTCACCCTAAAATGTCTGGTATGTGTGATTTCATTTCCAAACTGAAATACACCTCATTAATAAGTTAACCACGGAGCACCTCTTTTGACAGTTTTGAGGCATCTTCTAAGGAATTAAAAAAAGAACTTCCTGTAGACAAGCACCAACACCTCTGATTTTTTTTAATGGCAGTCCCTTGCAATACCTCTCCCTATCATAATACACATTTTACTCTTCCCACAGGCACACATATACAGGAAAAAAACCCCACAGCTGAATGCCAACATATGCTCCTAATACTCACCATTTAAGCCTTCAGACATCTCTACAACATAAGTGTTTATTGCTGCTCCTCCATTGTCTTTTGGTGGATCTATAAAAAACCCAGCAGTATTACAAGTAAGTGAGGTATATTCAATGGCTTTGTAGCTTTTGAAGAAAATTTACAAAAGGCAAAATCATCAGCTGACTGGAGATGGGTGCTTATTTAGGCAAATAGCATCCCAGTTCAGGATAGCTGGAAATGACTCAAATTCTCCTCTATGTGAAGCTGCCAGCTCACCCTATCATATATTCTACAGATGAAGAGTCACAAGTGAATCAGGCACCCTGGAGATGCTACAGCAAATGTTTCAGTTAGTCTGACGTGTTCTGGAAGGCTGCCTGATTATGGTTTCAGAGACACAGTTCTTAATGGTCTTGTAATTTGGACTGCAGATAGGAAAAGATTATCATACTGATCTGCATATAAGAATATTTCAAAACGATTTAAGGGCAGAATTTTAAAAATCTAAATAGCCTGGGAGGGAACAGAAGTCAGGAGTTTCTGAAACTTCACCTCTGAATTTTTAATACATCACTACAAATTGAGTACACTATCCTCCCTGCTATAATACTCATGTACAAGATATGAATCTACAGACCTCTATCTTTGACGTATAATCCTGCAACTCTCTCAGAGCTGACTTAGAGACCAGCAGAATTAGAATAATGTGGAAAAAGAATACTTTGGACAAACATAAAGACAGCATGATACTTCAATACAGAAAGGTACTGCTAACTTAACATTACATTAGGTATGTGCTAGATGAAATAGTGTTGCCTTTTAGACAAGGGTTATTACCATACCACGCCTGCTAAACAAAATGCCACTTCTTATACGGCACATGGCACTTTCTTGGTTGGAAGGTAACAAACTACTCCAAATGAAAAATAGAATTACCACATTAGTTATCACATGAAAATGAAGAGAGTATTACTGTTCAAAATAATGACAATTAAAGGTTTTATATATAAAGAGATATTATAACTAGTTTTCAATTGACAAATTAGGTGCTTCTAATAACTTCATACATTTTTCTAATAACTTCATACATTATCTATCATCCATAAAAGATCAAGTATCAGGCCCTGATGTAGCAAAGCACTCTGGAAAGATGCAAGACTGGACTCGATGAGTTCTAATTATACTCTGCAAGTAACTTCTTACCAATGCAAAAGAATTAAATATGCTATTAAGGAGAAATAGGTAAGAAATTTAGTTACCTCTGACAATAAATAATACCTTTAATTGTCTGATTTTCTGCTAAAGTACTGCATCACACAGTACTGTCTCACCTTCTATTTCATAGCATAAGGCTAAAAAAACATGGAAAAGTTTCTTAAGAACCTTAGTGAATAGAAACATTTATGTATCAAACCCAAACATTGAAGAGACAGGTTGAACCCTGATCTTTTCTTCTGGCATGATGTTGTGGCACATACTTTTTGTGCCAGAGAAACAGAACTTTGTAGTAAACAAATTACTGGCTTTTTAGTTAATGTAGTCCCCTGCAATAAAAGTCCCTATTATAATTCGTATATTATTCTTCCCACATAATCACCCTATTAAGCTGCTACCCTCATTATTTTGAATATTTTTCTCTTAGCTTCATGAAAATGAAATGAAATGAAAATGGCTCAGTGAGCTGAAGTGTTACGCAAGTAAAACTTGGACTCTTATATACAAATATATAAACAAAACACTATATATATATATAAAAAATACATGTGTATATATATATAAAATACAGACAACATACTGTAAACAGAGTTGGACAGTCATCTTACCCCAGATTATTTTAAAACTCTGTGCATGAATTTTTCCTTTCACTGAGGGCTTTGAAGGTACCCCAGGCTTGTCTGCACACGTAATGTACTCTACTGTCTCACTTGGACTGCTTTTCCCTTCTGAATTATAGGCAATGACCTGCAAATACATTAAAAAGTATTGTAAATGCAACAGATGCACTGGCTAGTGGTATGCTGTTCACCGTTAATGGCAAGATCAAACTGATGCATATAGTCATATTAGTTATATATATTAAATAACTGTAATATATATTATTATATTAGTTATAGTTATACCTGTGATCTAATATATTATATATATTAGACATATAGCTACATAATAAATTATCACAAGAACTAAAGCTATTATACACTTTCATTTAACATTTTCATCAGTCCCATCGTTAAGCAGTCACTATACTGAGATTAAAAATTCCTGCAAACTCCAAGCTAAAAAAATCCTTATAAAAGCCCCCAAACCCCTAGTAATTGTGAAGCATAATAATAATACCAGTAGTAACAACAACAGTAATAGAATAATCTTGACATGTCTCAAATTTCAACTGTTGGCGCATAAAGTTCAGCTTCTACTTAGGATGCTTATGAGTTGCCTGACTAAAAGGGATCAGGACATCCATATTTTAGTGACATTAATGCAATGTGTAAGTGCTCAATAAAGTACAGGCCACTTTATTTCAAGTCAAGGATCTAAAAACTTGCTTTTTTAAAACCACAGAAGATACTCAGAAATTAGCTAGGTCCAAGAACAATTCTTCCTTACTGGAGTTGCACCATTTATTGATAATGAACTACAAGCCATTTTTAAACTTCAGCTGAAGGAACTTGGAAGTATTAAAAGTTTAATTGCACTTTCTTCCCATTGAGGTAAAAATATTTTAATGTACATAAATAAAGAGCAAAAAATGCCGCTTTACCAACTGCTAAAGAAACCTGAATAGCTAGGATGAATTAAGCAGAGATCTCATGCTACTAGACTACCTTCTTTTAAGAATAGATATTCAGAGATAAAAAAGCGATTATATGGGTATGTTGTATTAACAGCAAAGGTGATATAAACTCTTCAGTCCCAGGGAAAATTATGGCAAAGGTTGTCATGGAAATTATTTACAAGCACATGAAGGACAAGAAGGTAATTAGATTTATCAAAGGTAAATTGTGTTTGACCAACCTGAGTGCCTTCTAAGATGAAACAACTTGCTCAATAGATGAGGGGAGAGCTGTGGACATCATCTACCCTGATTTTAGTTTGACGTGGTCTCCCACAACATCCATGTAGACAGGCTGGTAAGATATAGACAGAACAGATGCACCACAAGATGGGTGTAGAAAACCTGATAGAATGACAGGCTGAAAGGGTGGTGGTTAATGGTTCGAAGGCAAATTAGCAGTTGCTCATGATTCGATTTCCTCAGCAGTCAATTCAATGTCAGATACTTGGAAGTGATCTGGATGGCAGGATTACTTGCATGTGAATGTGACGTGAACGCACCCTGCCCAGGTTTGCATATGGATGGACTGAACTAAGAGCAGAGAGAGATATGCTGGAAGGAAGAGCTACCATAAGGACTTTGACAATCTGGAAGATTGCATCAACAAGAACTGTATGAGCCTTGGCAAAGATAAAGTCTTGCACCTGGGATGGAATAATCCAAGCAGCAATACAGTCTGGGATCTGGCTAGTTAGTCAGCTTTTCTTTTTTTTTAGCTCTCCTGAGAAGGACCCTGGTATTCTGGTGGACAGCAGACCAAATGAATCAGCAAAGCATCCTGGCAGTAGCAAAGGCAAATTGTTTTGAGGGCTGCATCAGGAAGACTTTTGCCAGCAGAATGAGGGATGTGATTATGCCACTTAACTGGGCTCTTTTTAAACCATGCCTGGAATACCGTGGGCAGCTTTGGTCCTCCCAGTTCAAGAGACACACTGGGAAACTGAAGAGAGTTCAGAAGAGGACCTGAATGATGATTAGGGGGCTGGAGAACCTGATACAGGAAGAAAGGCTGAAGGTTTATTCTGCTGAAGAAAAAAGAAGTTTCATTAAGGGGGACATAATCACAGCCTTCTAATACCTAAAAGACAGCAATAGATGAAGATACTGTCTTCGCAAGGATCTGTGATGACAGGACAAGAGACTGTAGACACAAAGTGTGTTAGGGAAAATTCTAGCCAGATACAAGGAAATAAATTCATCAGCATGAGAACAAGCTGCCCAGAGAAGAGGTTGAATCTCCCTTGCTGGAAAACTGAAGTCTCAGCTCAACAGGGCTAGAACAGGGTTGAATTGCTTAACCTGAGGCCCTGCCTTCCACACAAGTTTAACACAGATGATCCCCACGAATCCCTTTCAACCTATACTTTGCTGTGATTCTAGGCAAACATACTGCTATTCTTTACTTTCTAGTTGTGTCTGCAGTTAGTTTACTAAGTATTCTCATTTGTTCAAAGCTGAACGACACAAAAAAAAGGGGTTTTTTTTGGCTTTTACATCTGTTTCAAAAATAAGCAGATTTGAAATAACAGCAGTAATGTTAGCACAGACTGAGAAAAGGAAATGTGAGCTAACAAGTCTCTCAGACATTAAGCCTCCTGATGCAGTTTACAAGATTAACAATCATCTGATTGTCTTTGTACCATTACAAAGGAACAGGCACAGTTAGTATTTACATACTGCAATGGGGTTTCCAATGGTTCTAAACATTCTTTTAAAAGCCTTAAGGAATATTACTACTTATTAAGTCTTTCTTTGTATAAGAAGAATTAAAGACCTGATTAGCGCAACATTTGTTTCTTCTTATCTCCCTTGAATGAGTGAACAGAGAATTCCATTTACTGTTTTGTTAAGAAAAACAGGGTATAATCATTAAGGTTTTTTTATTGCAATGACAAAATTAGGATGTGTAAGTTAACTATATGTTCACTAGTAACAGGTATGATTAGCATATAGGAATACTTTCAAAGGAAGACTATGGTCAAGCCCTGCAAAAACTAGTTTCAAGGTTATTTATTAGCTGTTCTTTAGATAACATGTGGCCATAATAGTCTTGGCTTGGTGCAGTCCTCAGAACACACTATTTTACATTATTTAAATATTAATTTATGTAAAAAAACCCCCAACAGTACTGCAAGATTAATCCCCATAATAACCCTTTCTAGTTAAGAAAGTAATCATTGTCAACAGTGCAAAATATCTGCTCTCATTTGAAAAGGACTACCTATGTTTTTACTGTTAACTCAGAACAAATAAACCAATCCTTAAAACGTGACCTTTCATATTGCAAAATGCTGTTCTTCAGCAGTTCCCGATTTTTCCTTAGGAAATAGTATTTTAGGTGTAAGCAAGACAACAACTATCAACACTTTTTCCCTTGGAGACAGAGATGAGATTATTGTGAGTCTACTTCGTACTGTGAGACATTCCTTAAACTTTGTTCCAAAACTAAGCAACTGTTCAAGAGTGACTTACAATGTAGAACAGCACAGGTTGGAAGGGACCTGAAAGATCATACGGCCCAACCTTTCAGGGAAAAGCAATCCTAGGTGAGATTATCTAGCACATTGTCCAGTTGTGTTGTGAAAGCATCCAGTGATGGGTCCACCATACCCCTGGGGAAGCTGTTCCATTGACTGATTTTTTTCACTGTGAATAATTAATTTCTTACACCAAGATGAAACCTCACCCAGTGCAACTTGCACCTATTACCCCTTGTTCTTTCCATGTGGCTCCTTGTGAAGAAGAGAGTCTCCCTCCTCTTTGTAGCTATCCTTTAAGGTACTGGAAAACTGCAGTGAGGCTCCCCTGAGCCTTTTCTCCTCCAGGGAGAAAAGATCTAACTCCTTTTGTCTTTCCTTACAGGGCAGGTTCTCCAGCCCTTTTATCATCTTTGTGGCCCTCTTTTGGACCCTCTCCAGTCTGTCTGCATCCTTCTTGAATTGTGGGGACCAGAACTGAACCCAGTACTCTAGGTGTGGTGGGACGAGAACCGAATAAAATGGGGTGATAATCTCTCTTATCTCTGCTAGTAATGCCCCTATAGATGTAGCCTGGGATTCAATTTGACTTTGCTGCTGCAGTGTTGCACTGCTCACAGTCAGTTTGCCCACCAGGACTGACAGGTGCCTTTCAGCGAGACTGTTCCAAGCCTATACTGGACTCTGGATATTTTGCCTCAGATGCAGGACTTTGCACCTGTCTGTTAACGTTCATACTGTCATTGCTAGCCTGCTCTTCTAGCCTGGACAGGTTAGAACAATGGGCTAGCAGGAACTTCTCCGTAAGATGGATCTCCCTTCTGATGTATTTGTCTCACTACTCAGCTTGGTATAATCAGGAAACTTGGGGAGGATGCTTTCAATTCCATCATCTAGATCATTTGTGAAGATGAACAGCTATATCAGTCCCTAGGAGATCCTATTTCTGTCAGGCTGAGTAAAAACCACTGATTACCACCCTCTTAAGTGTGGCCTGTTGGCCAGTTTTCTACTCCTCTCATACAACCATTCATCCCATCTGTATCTTGCCAGTTTGTCCAGGAGAAGGCTGTGGGAAACCATATCCAAAGCTTTGCTGAAGTTCCAGTAAACAACATCTACTGTTCTCCCCAGGCCAAACGAAAGTATTACTTTGAGGTGTAAGGTTATCTAGCTAGTCAAGCATGTTCTGTCTTTAATGTAGGCTTTTCTCAATCACCTGCTTTATTTGATCTGTAATTGTTTCCAGGAGGATGGTTCCATTACTTTCTCAGGGACTGAAGTAAGACTAATGGGCCTGTTGCTTCCTGGGTGCTCTTTTGGGCCCTTCTTGTAGATGGATATGACATTCACCCTCTTCCAGTCATCAGGGATATCTCCCAATCTCTGTGGCTTTTCAACTATTATAGATAGTGGTGTCGCAACAATGTCAGACACTTCTCTTAACATCCTGGAGCAGATTCTGTTCTGGCCCATAGACTGATGCGGGTTGAGCCCTTGCAAGAAACCACAGCCCAGACCTTCCTCCACTAGTGGTGGGTCAACACATGCTTTGTCATGGCTACCTGATCCTGTGATCTGGTGTCCAGTTATGCTGGTAAAGAAAGAGGCAAAAGAAGTATCAAGAACCTCTGTTGGCATTATTAACAACTTGCTTCCCTGCCATGCTTAGTAATGGGCCTATGTAAATCTTCCCCGCGCTTCTGCTTATTGCTTATGTATCTGAAGAACCCATTCTTGTTCTTGACATCTTAGGACAATTTAGCTCTAGCTGATCCTCAGCCTTCCTGACTGCATCTCTGCATGTCCTAGCAAGGTCCTTACAGTCCTTGATGGCTATTCAGCTGCCTCTACATAGCTGTTATGCTTCTTTTTTTGCTTTTAACCACACATCCAGAAGTCCATTGTTAAGACATTGTTAAGAAAGAATTTACCCTGAGCTAACAAGTTCAGCATCAAAGCTTATTAGAATGGTCTCAGCACCATGGTAATACAAATGATTTGTTAATTTGGGCTCAGTCCTATGCTAGCACCAACAAGTGTTTTTTGACTAAAGTTGCTCCTTACCCCAACACTTTCAGATGTGTTTAGAGTCCATCAGAGAACCCCCATGGCTACACAAAGTAATATCCACAGAGAAGCCAGATTAAAAAAATCCAGCTGTAAGGGACATTGTCTTGTGGCGTGGAATTTCAAGATGACTGTGTTACACTCTTGCAGAGGCTCTCATTCCTTCTGCAGAGATGATTAATGAAGCAGGAGTTCAGCCAATAGTTTTAAGAGACTGAAACTGTAAGAAACTGGGATCAAATTTGATTTTCCTTTAAAAAAAACCCTCCCCACTTCTGAGTGACCCCAAAGCTCCTCTGGTGAAAAAAATCAAACCAAACATCCATAAGCCAAATACATAAAAACTTCTTACCCTAAATTTATATTTTGTACTACGCCTCAAATTCTTCACTGTGTAGGTAAGATCGTCACCATCGTATTTTGGCTTGAAACCGTATCCCTGCAGAATAAAATAGGATTACTTGAAACATTATATTTGCAGACTAGACCATACAACATACTTCATACAACTAAATTACTGTTTCAGACTGTAATTGTTATGCTCCTCTGACAAAATAATAAAGGCAACTTCACCGTGTAAACACAAGGGTTTTCTTGGAGAGGGGGAATTAATTAACCATTCTCCAACAAGGAAAGCAGACAAGAAGAGTAAAGAAAAGCATACACAGTGTCAACAGAAATTATACCTAACACTTTCAAAGGGTAGAACGGGAAGCATTTTAAAAGGAAGTTGGTTAAGCTGAAATTACACCTAGAAGGATCACTCTTCATGATGCAATTACTTTGATTCAGCTCTTAAAAGGCCCAACTTTCACAAGCAAATTCACAAGGTTACAAGTAATTTAAAAGCCTTTACAGGACTTGGGCTTAATAACACTAATATTTACAGTGACAATAAAAAGAAGAAAGCCATGTGGGCTTGATCACAGCAATTACAAGTCATTAGCTTACTTTCAGAAAATACACATCCTTTTAGAATATTCTAGCAAAAGTAATCATTGTTACACTTTATACAATAAAGTATCAAACATACACATTATAATCTCTTTCTTTATTGAGAATAAGCAGTTAAAACTTACTGAGTTCTCATCCTCCATCTCTAATATATACGAGATTCCTTCATCTGACGGTGTTCCTGAGGGTTTTGTCCACTGTAGGGATAGCCAAGTAACTCCAGCATTAATCAGCAAAGGACTTGTTGGTGTGCTTGGGGCAGTGCCTGAGGTATGATACAGGACTTCTTCACTGAAACCACTGTTTAAAATAGACAGAAAGTAAACTAATTAGACACAGTCATTAACATCTAGAAAAACATAATTCTAAACACAGCAATGACAGCTTCTTGCACATGTGCACAAGTGGGAACTGCAAGCTAGTACATGCAGATGACTTAACTTGACCATGAGTCTGTCAGTAAGAAAACATTTGAAGAAGGTTAACATGTTCATAACTGAAAGATACCTTTGCAGGATATAATTACAATGTTTTAACCAAAATGTTTTGGTATTTCCCGTTAAGTCACCAACAGTTGAGCTCTATACGCAATAATGTATTAATATCACTGTTCTTTCTATTCAAAATGAAACCATGAAGACATAAAAGCATGTACGGGAAGACGTAAAAAAAAATAAATTTGCTTCCAGATAGCAATTATGTGCTTCAAATACACTGTGAAGTACTGGTTTCTCTAGTGGTTCGGAAAATAATAGAGTAATAGCCTCTGACTAATAAATGCCCTGACCACACCACCCAAGTCTTGGAAGGCAGACACAGGGACTGTGAGAATGAAGACCCTGGGCCCAGTGTAAGAGAGGATCTGGTTTGAGATCGTCTTAAGAACCTGAATGTACACAAGTCCATGGGACATGATGAAATCCATCTGCGGGGCCTGAAGGAGCTGCAAATGAAGTTGCTAAGCCACTGTCCATCCTATTTGAAAAATCATGGCAGTCAGGTGAAGTTCACAACGACTGGAAAAAGGGAAATATAACCCCATTTTCAAGAAGGGGAAAATGGATGAGCCGGGGAACTACAGAGCAGT
>JANRGW010039453.1:0-28460 GCA_024733675.1 Psilopsiagon aymara | reverse complement strand
GAAAGTTGGGGCTGTTCAGCCTGGAGAAGAGAAGGCTGCGTGGAGACCTCATAGCAGTCTTCCAGTATCTGAAGGGGTCCTATAGGGATGTTGGGGAGGGACTCTTCATTAGGGACTGTAGTGATAGGACAAGGGGTTCAAACTCAGAGGAAGTTTAGATTAGCTATAAGGAGGTAGTTCTTTACTGTGAGGGTTGTGAGGCACTGGAATGGGTTGCCCAAGGAACCTGTGAATGTTCCATCCCTGATGGTGTTCAAAGCCAGGTTAGACAGAGCCTTGGGCGACATGGTTTAGTGGGAGGTGTCCCTGCCCATGGCAGGGGGGTTGAAACTAGAAGATCTTAAGGTCCTTTCCAACCAAACCATTCTGATTCTATGATTCTGTGATTGTGCATGTGTCTCCTACCTCTGTCTCTTAGTGTACATGAACAAATGCGTGGGATCCCACCTGGAAGTGCTGAGAAATTCCACTGTGCTGCAGTCTTACTGTCTGATTGTGTCCGCTCCTTACATATATGTAAACACTATAGTAAGCATATATGTAAACATACTAGTTCAGTGAGAGGAAGAGAAATGAAGATAAACTCTCCTGCCATGTAGGCTTTAGCCATCAGGTAATTTGAAAAGAACACTTGCATGCTCATCTTTTACAGTAATTCTAGTAATATAAAAATAATTTTTATATCAGCTTGCCTCTAAAAATGAAGACCTCATCTGAGACATTCTTTTGTTCATTTTGAAATAGATTCTTCTCAAAATTATGAAATGAATGTAAAGCCCTCTGTATGTAGAGCCCAACTCAATTTGTTCCCACAGCTATTTTCCACTTGATCTAAGCTGCACTCTGAGGTTCTAGCCACAGAGCTCTCTAGTACCATAATAGTAGGCCTATTTTGGCATCATTCCTTATAGATTTGATTACTATTCCTTCAGCCATTAGCACATAGTTTTTCTATGCTAAATCCTTTTTCATGTTCTCCAGCTTTGTGAAGTTCTTTTCTATTTCCTTTTTTTTTTTTTGTCCTCTTTGGTGTTTCAGACACCTCGTACTGAAGTGTCAATTGCAAGTTTAATTAACACATCAACGCATCAACCTTCTTATTTCACATAAGTCATGAAAATACTGAATAAACCCAGAGCCAATACCCTTTTGTATCTCTTCCATTGAACAAGTTTAAGTTCAGACTATTACACATGAGGTGTTTCATTTAAATCCCTTAGACACTATTTTGACCTTGCATCAAAATATGCATCTATGGTTTTTTTATTTTAGTTTTGGTTTTGAGTTTTTTGGGGGTAAAATCACTGCAGACTTTGACTTCAGGTTTTAGCACAGGATCTGCCACTGAAGGATATCACAGAATCATAGAATAGTTAGGGTTGGAAAGGACCTTAAGAGCATCTAGTTCCAACCCCCATGCCATGAACAGGGACACCTTGGACTAAACCATGTTGCCTAAGGCTCTGTCCAACCTGGCCCTGAACACCGCCAGGGATGGAGCATTCACAACTTCCCTGGGCAGCCCATTCCAGTGCCTCACCACCCTAACAGTAAAGAATTTCTTCCTTATATCCAATCTAAACTTCCCCTGTTTGAGTTTGAACCCGTTATCCCTTGTCCTATCACTACAGTCCCTAATGAAGAGTCCCTCCCCAGCATCCCTATAGGTCCCGTTCAGCTACTTGAAGTCTGCTATGAGGTCTCCACTCAACCTTCTCTTCTGCAGGCTGAACAGCCCCAAATTTCTCATCCTATCTTCATATGGGACTGGAATGAACTCCACAAACTCTAAGCTGGGAATCCCTTGGATATGGGCAAATCCCCAAGCAACATGAAACTTTCAGAAGCAGAATTACCTCAGCCACCTCTGCCATATGTGGGTCAAGGGAGGAATAGCAGAGAGGAATATATAATGTTTAGTGTATCTCTCTCCCATATTTCTTCAGCTGGAACAGAGTAAGGATAAGTGCATCAATCACGTTACACTTAGTTCTATTTGGCCAAAACAGTGAGTCATTTCCTCACTCCTCCAAACTTCTCTTGAAAAAGTCTTCTTCCTATTGCATCTGATGAATTTGTTTAAGCCTTCTGCACTACTGTGCTAAGAATGCAGTAAATAACAAAATGCTTTAATACATAATAATTAACTATTTACTCAGTTATTTACTTGACCATAACACTACTGCAAGCTTAGTGTGGTTGGCTTAATAGCCAAGGGCTTCATTATTTTACATGTAAAATCTGTTTTCTGGAACTTGTCCTTGCCCATGGCAGGGGGGTTGGAACCAGATGATCTTAAGGTCCTTTCCAACCCAAACCATTCTATGATTCTCTGATTCTATAAGCTGAACTGACAGATGGAAGTTAACAGCTGTGAAGACTGAAAGAAGGATGAATCTTCTTTACACTCTGTTAGGAATACATATTTGTAAAATGCATGTGTGGAAGGACTGCCATTGGAGCCTGCAATTTGGGAGGGCCTTGCCTCACTCAGGTTGATCTGTCAAGAGGATGTTATATTCACCCTGCCTCAATAACCTGTGCTCACATGAGAGAAAATGCCTCTTGTGGTGTCTGTCATAGACCAGAAGTTTCATTTTGAGCTGCTGATGCTGAGAGGGAGGAATTTAGCTTATGCTGCATCCAGTGGTGCAGTTTCTATTTGGTTTTAGATGAATAATTCCACAAGAAACTTATAGATGACTCATTTTTCAGCTTGCAAATGCCTAATCATGGCTCTTTCCTAAGGCTGTTTGTTCACTATGTTTACAAGGAATATTTAAGACACCTCTGATGAAAGAATAAAGATTTAAATGAAAATCTAAGGTTTAGAGAGTTACCTTACAGAGCTGCTTCAAAACCAGAGTTGCCTTACAGAGTTGCTTCAAAAACAAGCAACAGAAAAATAAGATATACTGCCTTACAGATGCTCCAAGAAGTGTCTATAAATAGTTTTGCCAGATTTTCTCACAAAGCATAATATGCACAGTAGTTGTTCAAACACAAATCCCAGGTAAGCATGTGAATTTCAACTTCTCTATGAAAAGGGGATATTATAATCCTGCTTTATATTGCTCTTTCTTCCCAAGACCCTCAACACACAAAGCTGTCTTCCTCAGAAGCTGGGATAGGAAGAGATGAAGCCCTGAACTCCTTGTGGTATTCATTTTGCACACTACTGTACAGCTCCTTTATTTCTGTGATTTGCATTCCCCTGTGAAGCAGCCAAATGAATAAACACTAAAGATGGAGACCGAGTGCACTGAAAGAACAATATTCTTGTTAAAGGAGCTCTCGCTTTCAAAAATCAATGATATAATATCCTTTTAAAGCTATTTCCAACTGTTGTTGCTCCTGATTTGGCTCTCTGGGAGCTGGAAGTACTGGGGAGATTAACAACAGATTTAACAACAGAAAGGTCTACTTTATTTCGATCTAATATTGTTAATGTCCTCTAATGCTTTGCCCATGCTGTGAAACCAAACAAAAGGCCATCTCAATGCTTTTATTTGCTCAAGTGAAGCACTGGGTAACTGTGACTTTCTGAATTATTATGGGGACAAGGTGACGATGCAGCTGACAGAAAGTCAATGGCAACACAAAAAAGCATATCATCTCCAGCAGGCTCACCACCACTTTCTCCTAGCCATCAAAAAACAACTCGGGTTCACCTCATCAGAGAAGCAATGAGAGTCAGAGCCTTTGTCCAGCTTAGTCCTTCTGGAAGAGCCAGCCAGGATGTGCACATATCATCTTAGCTGCAGGGGCACCTTACTGTCTTCTTAGGGCTGCAGATTCACAAACATTTATAGGAATAATAGTCCTTATAGGAACATTTCTAAATGAGTTGTGAAAACAGATTAGGTATATCCAGTTGAGGCAAAAAGCTTTTTTTTGATAGGCTTTGGGCAAATATTCTGTTCCTTTGATACATCTTACTACTGAGTTTCAAAGAAACCAAATTGATGAAGCTGTGAAGAAAGTGATTTGTTAAAGATTTCTTTTTCTTCGGAGATTCAAGTTGAAAGAACATCTCTGTGGACTGTGCCTAATCAGAAACTCTGAACACTATCAGGCATGCCACATTAGGGTTGCCAGCCTTCCAAACCAAATTACTTACAGTAATCCCTAGCCTAATATATGTAAGTAAAAGACAATAGTACAGCTCAACAGTACTGTCATTGCATGAGATTTATAGTGTGCAGCTGAGCAAACTTCAATTTATACTTTATATCACAAACTGGCCATGAACCTCACTTCAAGACAAAGAATATTAAAACTATCAAACTTACTAAACATAACTGGCCAGGTTCTCATCTGATAGGAATTGATGAAGTTTTGCAGACTTTAGCAGAGCTGTGCTGACTTAAATATGATGAGAATCTGCATTCCACTTCTCCCCATAGTCTCAAAACTTCTAAAACAGTCTTGATCACAAGGGACTGTGATTCAACTAGGCAGCAGTAAAAAGAGTAAATTGTCCCTCCCTTCATTCACATTCATTGCCATTGATTACATTTATAAAGTTATTTTGGTGAGGTTCCTCAACAAGTGAAACCAGCACAGTCCTACTGAGAATGGTAACTCCATCCATTCACTTGAATTTTCAGTGTGCACCACTGTGTGCTTAAGTTAATTCCTTAAACAATTATTTTCTTTACATGCTGATCATGGTCTTATTTAATGCATTCAATGACCAGCCATTTGGGTCATCACAAAGGGTTCATAATACCATTAGAACGTTCAATTGGATCACAAAATAATTCTGAAGCAAATGACATTCAGTAACTTAAATTATTCAGTAACTTGTAACTGTGGAAAAATAGTAAAGGGGAATGTGTATTTGATGGTAATTGGAATATAGTAAGCAATCATATCAAAAAATGCAGTTTGGACAATCATATTTCATCATAAAGTGTCAGCAATGTTGTATGTCTTACAGAATGGAAAACAAATGATATCTGCTTTATGAATTATGCTAAACACAAATCTAGCAAGGTAATGATTCTCTGTTCCAAGCTCAGCTGACATGGCTGGAGGGACCAGCAGAACATTGACAGCAACAGGAATTCAGCCCTACCAAAGTGCTGTTGAGACCTTACAGAAGTGGCTTGGCAGCTCTGGTAAGGCCAGGGAGAGTAGAGGCCTCAAGATGCTACTCAGCCTCTTGGGCAACTGAACTACAGCTTTCCTTCACGCCGAGAGGTTATCCATTTATCCATCTCTGTAGCCTTCAACAGTCCATCTATTGCGCACACAGTGATCTGATGAGCTCCTGCATCTTGCATATAGATATTTATACTGCAAGCTGCCCAGCTTTGTAGATATTTCTTAACATTATGGCAAATGAGTGTCATTTGCCTTGACACAAGCAGCCTTCAGCAACATTTCCATACATGTGAGGGCTTTGCGAAACAAAAAAAAACCCGCTTAGGTGATGGTTTGCAAAAGCCTTGTCTTGGACTTAATTTGAATACTGCCAAAATCAAAGGCAGCTTGCCCCCAGTGTCATACAAATAAAAGCCAGACTAAATCTTGCACTTTTTAAAAGGACAATCCCTGAAACTTTTGATTTTTTTCAATATCTCTCAAAGTATATACTCTTTCTTTTCTTTATGGGAGAAGGTAATCTTTTCCCCTCTCTTCTTTGAAAGAATAACATTGCATTATAATAAAGTTTGTTGCCATAAGTTAATTGAGGCAATAAGTCTTTGCAATCTTCTTTCTTTGTGCTCACCTCTATTTCTCTCTTCCTTTAAAAAAGAACCATACAGCTATGTTGGATATTGAAATGACAATTCTATTCTCTGCATGTGTGAATTTTTAGTTTTGTACTGAGGGGAAAAGAAGCAGATAGATTATGATAAATAGCCCTACTATGCTTTGCCCATCTTATTCCTACTACAGGAAAGCAGCTCTGCCTTTGCAGTGAGAGGCTTTTTGACATTCAGAGACAGTTGTTGCAATTAGGCAGGTGCTGATGCAGACGATATCTTATCGTCTTAGAGCAAAGTCCAATTGAAGGGGTGAAGTCATGTGTGTTCCTGCTGAGCTAAGGCGGAAGCCAAGTTTATATAGCGTATTGAAGGAGGAACTCAGGATTTTGCAGATTTGAGCATATATGGTGAAGGCAATCGTGGTACCTTCCTATCCTTCTGACCTTAACCATCACTCTTGACCTCTGGTGTTAGTGTCTCCATTATTTTTAGTGCTACTGTCTAAATTAGAATAGGTCCAGACATCTCACTTCCACTGCTCTTGACGACCAAGCCTAAGTTTAAAGGTTTGCATGCAAAATAGAAAGGGCAAGATGCAACCCTTGAGAAAATGGTACTAAGGTATGGAACATATAAATCTGGGCTACATTTTCTTTCAAATCTCTTTCATGTTCGGGTGACCATTGGTATAAGTTTTAGGATTTGATTCCTGATTACAACAGAACAAAGAGAAGTGGGAATAATCTCAATGCAAGTGAGTACAGGTAAAAATTTGACTCCCTAAACAGATAAATACATTTGTCAAATCATATTCAATACTTTAATTCATGAGATAATAAATCTCAATGATAAATGCTCCCTCCTAACAAAAGGACAATGGGATGACTATCAGTGTTTGTCCACACCCTGTAAACATACAAAACTCTTGCATATTGGAAAAGCCAGTAGTGCCTAAATTGATGGCTGCCTATTCAAGAGATCTCATTTATTACACTAAATGCGACGCAGCCAAATAAAAGAATGACCGAAGGAGTCTGCTATCTGCAGAATAGGAGGATAATGAGGTCAGATAAAATGTCTGGGTCTCATTAATCCCAAAGAGCTAAGAGAGCTTTCCATGGCAGTTCTGCAAAGACAATGAAGCACAATGAACAACAAATCCATACTGACACTAGTGTTTCCCGGTAACCTGAACCTACAGAAATCTCCATCTCATCTTTGTAAGTCACCGTGCAAAGCATAAGGGCACTTGGTAGTACACCTGCAAGTAGAGGCTCCATTTATTGCGCAATATGGGCTGAAATCAATGATGTGCTGGTTTCTCCCTCTCCACATACTACTCTCCACTCCACCAATGTGAAACAACACAAAGACTTCAAACATGTGGAGATTCTGCTGTTAAACCAGCAGGGACAAAACCAACAGTGAAATCCTAATAATAACATTTATATTAGGATGGAATAATTTTGCAAGTGAAAACAGCTACAGCAACTCCTTTTCCTCCCAGTCCCAATAACTTTTCCTTTCCTGTAACAATTGCCGCTTTTGAGGATGCCTTCACTTCTATCCTTATCTTATAGAAATCTTTAGCTCCCTTTTAGAAATTTTTTGACTAATATTTCACTTAAGTCTCCATTCTCACAAACTTAGCCCCTTTCTCTCTGTCCAGTCTCTTGTCAATATGGAAAACAATTGATTTTCTACCTCTTTCAGAATAACCTTTTATATCATGATAAGCTGTTACATATCTCCTGTTTCCATTACCTGCTTATAGGCTTCATAATTCTTTTTTCTTGATTAAAAAAGCAAGGTCTGATTATTTTCCTGTGCTTTTTTATCTACTTGCCATTTTTGTCATTGGTCTGTAACATTGTTCATTTGCAGCACCCAGACTGGGCTGGTGAGATACCACCGCTGCTGGGTAAAAATGGATATCTACTATTCCTCTGTGATACCTGCTGCTAATTTTCAATTTTGTGATACACTAAAATGTTCAGATTCTTTACTGCTATATCATAGTCCGATCAGACATCCAGCCATCCATTTTCTAATTTTCTTTCCTAAATACAGCAACTGTATTGAATTTAAACTTACTGATTTCAGGTTGTTTATCCAATTTATTGTGATAATTTTGAAGTCTAATCCTGTCTTCAAAAATTTTCATGAGATTTCTAGTAAGATCTCATCCACAAATTTTACATGCGTACTCTCCATTCCATGATCCAAATAATTTATAAAAATATTGAGCAAAAATAGAGGACAGGCTCCTATGGGGCTCACATGATGTGACCTTACAGTTTGACAGCAAACTATCGATAACTACTCTTTGAATAAGATTTTTCAAGCATTTGTGTATCAGGTTTGTAGTGATTTTTGTCTAGGTCATAATCCGTCATGTGTGTAGCATCCCTCCTTCCACCTCAAAAGCCCACTGCACAGTACCTATTTCACTGTGACAATTCTCATTTCAATCACTTGGTCTATTGAGAACAATCTTGTCAATGCTTCTTCCTAAGCAGGTAAATACAGCTTTTCTTTATCAACACTCTTTTAGACTCGGGTGTTTTCAAACTTGAACACTGTTGCTGTTTGTATTTCTTCTCTTTTAGCATCAGCAGTGGTGAAGATCCTGGCTTTCTGCTCTGCCACTGCTTACAGGAGATCTGCATGTTCCTTTTTATTTTCTTTCCAACAATAATATCCCCTTGAGTTCCTCCCTTCTCTTCCCAAGGCCTGATATTCACTTCTCATAAAGTAGTGTAGTTCTAAGTTTTTTATTAATAAGTTGGCAGAACTCTGAAGCTTTCTCACGGGTGATAAGCCACGGCATGGCAGAACTGAGAAAAAAACCCAACACCCCTATATATTTGTCAAAGTTCCTTGCTATCAGTGAACTTCCGTACATGTTCAATCAGCCATTGGTCACATCCAAAGGAGTCTTCTGGATAATGAGTTAGTTTTCTACAGCAAGAGGTTTCTTGGAATCACGTAACGAATGCTGTGCAAACCCACTTTCACCCCACAGACTCAGGAGGTTTCCCAACACCTCTCCAAGAAAGAAAGAGATATTATTTTCTGTCACATGGCCACAAGAAAGCCTGGAGATCCCTTCATGAAGCACTCAGAAGACTACTGGAGCTGGAGTGAGTTTGTGGCTGCTCTCTCACATTCCTTTCTCTGTAGATTTCATTGAAACTACTTGCCAAAGACATGTTTCACAAATTTTGTAAAATCCCAGGTGCCATCAGCTGAGAATGGCTGCTGAGTGCTCTAAAAAGCAGAGCAGAAATTGGTAAGGTAAGACCCCACCATCCAAAAGGGGATTGCTGAGGTGGAGGCTGCAGAGCCATAAGAAACACAAGAACCACACTGATTCACAGCAGCTGGAGATCCAGCCTTGAATCCTAAACAAACTCTTTAGTGTTCACCTGAGGTCTGGCTCACATTCAGTTGCACATATGTGCACAGCACAGGGATTCATATTGCCGTGGAGCTACTCCTCCATCCTCACCCTCAGGTCAATGGCATGTCTCCATTCACTATGTTGCTTCCTCTCATTACCAACATCAGTGATTTGCAGCATTGAACAGAGGTGCTATATGCTAAACCAGATTCCTCAGCACATTCATGCTTACAAAACACAGCACTTGTAAAATGCAAGCACAATTAGTGTGCCCACTTCTGTTTCTGTGTGCTTTGAGAAAGACTGTGAATATTAATTATTTCTGGTCTGAATCAGCTTCCTCGTTCAAGGCACACTTACAAAAGGAATTTCAGCTACACATTCAGTGCCAAATGTAGCAGATGGTGGTAGGATAGTAAATTATGTTAAGGAATACTTGTACAGTTTCTTTACCACTTCTGCAGTTGAAAAACAAACAATTGAGTTGCTTAGGGTAATGGCAGATGCAGTTTCTTATATGTCTACCACCCTAACAGTTTTTTGAAATTATCCTGGAGAATAAAGGCGAAGGTTTAATAACCATGGAAATTTTCTGAATAATCGTGGAGTGATCACCATTTCTACTTTAGAAGTTTATGTTCCTCTGTTGCTAAGATTTGTGTTTCCAGTTCCAAGCATTTATACAATAATATTATGCATTTTTTTTTCCTCAGAATTTTTCTTCTTATTTGCAAAAGCATTTCTGCAAACAACTTGCTAGCCAACTGTAGGCAATAAGTGGCTGCCCCTGGGTATTAGGGCCACCTGGTTGTCATGATGCATTTAATCACTTCCTATTTAAAATAGTGCTTAAGTAGTTTTCTACATGGTTTGTTTACCTGCTCTGCCTCCTTTTTTTTGCCATTTTCCACACCTTTTTTGTAACACTTTTCATCTATATGGTATTACCAGATTGTAGAACAATTCAGGTTGGAAGGGAGTGGTTTGAATTCAACTGTATGTTCAACATGATTTTATATTCTGCATAGAATACTGCAAATGAAAATGCCACAATACACTCCATCTACAATTCAACAGAGGTTCAAGAAAATAAAAAGTCCATAATGTGGATGAATGAACAGATGTGCATATACATGAATATCCCTCAAGTGGTTCTTTATGTGTGGTAGACAAAGAGACTCAGAAGAATGTCTACAGATTTAGGATTAATTTTCTGTCCTTCCAGGGCGTGATCTAAATCAGTTATCATTTTTGAGGGGCCTAATATCTCATTCAATTAACCGGTACATTGGCACTTCTGTAGATCCTTCAATATGAAATGACAGTTATCAACATCATGGTAAAAAACCAACAGCCTTGTACAATGAAGTGTATGAGACAACTATGTAAATAAAAAGGTAAAAGTGTAAACCAACACATTATTCATATCATGTTCTGGTGAAATATGGTAACTTATTTCTTGTTTTGTTTGTTTTCATCTTATTATTACAGAAAAGTGAACAAACTGGTTGAACTTTTCAGTATCACTTTCTAAAATGATGCTATTCATTGCTAAATTTGAGTTTGCAAAAACAAAGTGGTAAATGACAGAAACACCATCTTTTTGTTTGTATTCCCAAGGATTTTGAGTGTAAGGGTTAGGTATCTAATTTTTGACCTGTGAGTATAACATTCAGTTACAGGAGGAGGGGCTGGTCTTTCCTGAAACCATAAATTACAGCTGTCTGGCAGAAAAATCATGTGCATGATCTAGGTGTGCACTGTTGGCGTCCTTGATATAAATGTATCATCTCAGAGCTGGCAGTAACTTATACCAACGTTTTCAGGTTTTCACTAAGTACCCATGTGAAAGGCCCATGTTCAGCTTCAGATCATTTCTATTGAGAAGTCCTATCCTGCTGCAGGACACTGTCTTCACAAAAAGGAGGCAAGAATTTTGGGGGGTTTTTGTTTGGTTTGGGTTTTTTTCCCCTGGGCGAAGGTGACGTGTTGAGCAGGTTGGCCATGCTGATTAGTGAAGCCTCAGGGGCATTGTGAGTGATGCCAAACTCAGCTGGATTCCATGAATTATGTTGCCAGCCCAAAGCTGACACTTTGGCATCTTCATATTCCATATTCCTGGGAGAAGGGAGGACACACAGCTGTGGGGACTGTGGGTCTGGTTTCAACTTTCTGCCATATAAGGAGTCCCTGATGCAACAGAAATTTCCAGGTGGCCATTCCTTGGTTTGCCAAAGCAAAGGGCATAAGATAAAGACAGAGACTGGCCTACTGAGTCACACTCTTTCCAAGAACATAGATATTTCCAGGAGTATAAGTAAGAGTTATTTTTAAAGTTTGATTTTCATTTTAATCTATGACAAACTACTACTTTCCTTTAAGTTACTTTCCTTTAAATGAATGTTAACTATGTATCCTTAGCCATCAAGATACCTGCTTACTGGAATGAATAATGGATACTCATAATTGTGTTTAATTCCTTCTCCTTCTTCATATCTCCACCTGCCCCAAAAGCAGAGCAGAGGTCCCTGCTTCCAAGAAGACTTTTTTTCAGAATTAGTACTCCCAACAAATAAGAACCCCAAAGTACCTAATCAATTAAATGCTTGAGGAATGGGGAGTCATATATCTTTGTTTGTTGGTTTTTGTTTTTATTTTTTTAATCATTATTATTATTATTATCACTGTTGTTTTGTTTGGTTTTTTTGGGGGGGGTTATTTTTTTTTTAATGCATTTTCAGATTTTATAGTTTGTAATAAATAAAAATCATTGCCAATGATCTGTCTGCAAAAGGTTATTGCCAATTCTGAGCTTACAGTAAATCTTGGAATATTAAGATGCAATTTGCTGGTTAATCAGTCATTTACCTGCTCAGAAAAAGGTAGGCTGCTACTTGCTGAGCAAATGTTCCTGCACTTAAGGCATCTAGTGGAAAATCGTGAAAGTGCATCAAGACATCACTGTACATAAGTAACTATTGAATTTTTCAGTTACTAAATATACAGTGAAAGGAAAGCCTCGGAGGCTCCCACAGGCTTTAATGAGGCACAGGAAAATCGGGTTGAGTTCAGGACTGAATCAGCGCTTAGTTTTGATCGAGTTTCTTTTGGAAAAAAACAAAACAAAGCAAAATGTCACACACACACACGCACGCACGCACACTTTCCTTCCTTCAGATGAAAAGGTAACTATGGTGATTGGGGAGAATGATCAGGTGTTACCATTTTGCAGCAGAGTAGCATATATATCCTCCAAGACTATTATTTGTAGTGAGGGTGGAAGGGAATCAAGATCCCTATTAGTGGGGCTGGCAGCTCCAAGCAGAAGACATATGAGAGTTCCAGTTCTGCCCAGCCGCAGTTCCAATTCATCCTTTGTTTTGGCTTTCCCTGTCCCATGACAGTGATGACGCCAGATTGGGGGCAATCTATAGGTTTTGTGTTTGCTTGTATTTACTCATGGGTGAAGCTTGCTCCCTCTCCATGCCGTGAGTTAACACTTTGTCTGGTTCTTCTAATACATATTTTATGACCTTGTTACTGTGTTTTAATCAGCTGAGCAGCAACTCAAGCACTTGAGCAGGTGGTCTGGTGGCTTGATAAATACAATTATGATGACTAAAAGCCACATTGCACTTGGCACTGTTCTTCATAGTTTCCCCAGAGGCTGGGATTGGCTCACCCTGCTGATAGAGCCAACCTCTGCAGTCTTCCTGTCCACCTTCCACAAGTTTGGCAGTCAGAATTCACTCCTCAGTCTCTGAAGATCTGATATTCCTGTATGAGGCAAAGCTGATATAGGATTTTAAATTTAAAACAGCAAAATCTACCCAAACCTAGCCTACATTCTGTTCTAGCTTGACTGTTAAGAACATAGAAATGAACTGGAAGGAGACTGTAAACTAAGCACAGAATTATCCATTCTGTACTAAATCCCATTTTTGATCAATACAGTATGCATTAAACTATGAATCATTCCAGATATTATTGCAATTGGCATGGAAAAATAAAACATACCATGGATGGAACTATTTTTTCAGTGACAATACACAGGTTTCACTAGGTCCCAATGATGCCTTTTCTTCTTATTTCATTATATTATTGTTGTTACTTTATTTAGAACTTGCAGATATCCATCTCAAGTTACTCAGTTTGCCTATTCAGCAAACGCCCAGATAGCATACTTAAAATTAAGCACATTTACATTGCACTGAGGTAACTTAATTAGTTTCATGATTATTTCAGTGATTGTGATCTCTATATATATCTGTGTCTCTTTCATATCATGATACTTGGCTGAGATCTTTAGTATGCATTGAGCCAGAATGCTTTGAGCTAGAATTCTGTTGGGCCAGTTGCAATATGCTACATTTCCAAGTGCTTGAGTTTCTTTTAGAAAAAATCTATTGACAAAGATTATTTTCTTGAAAAAAAAAAAAAAAAAAGTAGAAAAAACTTTTAAGTTCAAATCAATTTTATTATGAAAAACCAAAATGTTCCAAAATATGTCTAAATGGAAAAACTAAAATTCACACATTTTTTTTGTTATTTTCCTGAAATGAATTGGTAAAGTATTTCTATAGGAAATCTCCATTTCAGTAGCAGGACACTTTCTGTCAAACGTCCTTGACCAGCCCTAAACACTGTCATGGGAGGCTGTTTTGATACCTGGTCTGTAAGCACAGAGGATCACCATCAGGTTGCAAAATTAGGCATTGTATTGACTTCGAAAAAGCTATGAGTTTATACAACCAAAGAGCCCAGATCTTCCTCCAGTTCTTTTGGGTGACCATAGTGGTAGCTGAACAACTCCCACCCCAAACCCGTTGCTGTTGTAAGATTTTATGTCATTGCAGACTGAAATACTCAGTACTTTGCCCAGCTGTGTTCAACCAGAACTCTGCAGGAAGTATTCTGCAAGGCATACGTCTTAAAAGCTGAAGTAACTTACATTACTTTATGTAGGAAGGAAAAAAAAGTGCCCTCAAAGGAAAAAATACAAACTCCTAAGGAATCCCAGTGGATCAAGATCAAGGGGATCATATCAGGATTGAACATGAATAAGACACCAATGATTGCAAGATCTGTGCATCATACTGCAGATGGAGTTTGAGCACGTAATTTGCATCAGAGTGCAAACCACATTTTCCCCTCCTTGTGGCTTGCTGCATACTGTTGCAGAGACATGGTTGAGTTATTGCCCACATGCTGATTTGGCCAAAGCAATTCATCACAAAATTCTCTGGCCACCCACCTAATTTACATGCCCTGTTTCACAAAGCTGGGGTTTGAGCCCAACAACTTGCAAAAGCAAGGCTGCTGCCAGCATAATAGCAAGCCTGTAGCATAGCAGAGAGATGTCTGACTCACACGCAGTGTGCGTTTGTAATGTGCCCAGCTATGTAATTTAATCCAGCAGAAGTGGGCCATCCTTGTGAGAGCTTTCAGGCTCAAAGTATTAAGAAAAAAGGTTACATAGCCCCAGGATGTTTCTTTTAGCCGAAGATAATTTTCTGTGAAAGATGTTTCCCACTGCCCTGATCAGGGGTTTAACTAGTGAATCAAGCTCTACTGAAATAAGCAGCCTTCTTAAACGAAGTCAGTCTATGAAGCAGCACCAACTGGTAGCAAAACTGGTCAACAACTTAATTTTTTTAATGTGGTTTTGCCACCTGTAAGAACTCAGAGAAAAATGCCCAATACAGCAATAATTGCTCCACAAAGAAGTGATGATAATGCACAGATTTGTTACCTTAAAACCTTCTCCAGCAGACTATTTCACTTGTAGCTTTCATGAAGGGATTTGCTTAATCTTTTGTTAATAATACAGCACGAACAAATCCATTAACATAAAATCACCATTATTACACACCTAATCAGTCTTTAGACTTACCATCATCTAACTAAGCTTTCCTATTAGCAAGTGAGAATTTGTGAATGTTAACTTATACTGAGCTTGTTTGTTTTGCACTAATATTTCCTTCCCAATTAATAGCACAGCATTTTCCCCTGCAGAAACCTATTTAATAAGGCATAGAATGCTTAATGGTTTTGACTGGGGGAGGTGCAAGCCTTGTGTACTCCCAAAGATTAACACTTTTTATTTTGCCGTTGCTGTTGCATATTATTGGTGTTATGATCACCCATGTCCTCTTGGATCATGTGAAACCCAGTGAAAACACTTCTATTGCTCTCAGAGACCTTGATTTTACACATAGCACTGCTATTTTAGAGCCAAGATGTATAAACTCAATAAAGATGTTATCCTCAGTGATTCATTTATGATAGCAGAGGTGCCAACTTCTGTAAATCTGAGACAGCTTTTTGGAATGATGACTGAATTATAGAGAGTTCATATACAGGCATAAATGAAGTTAGAAAGTTCCTTATTTGTACTCTGCAAAAATTTGAAAATTTAATGAGCTTGATCTGTGGGTTGAGCTCATAGCTTGGAAGGTCTGTTGGTGGCTTGGCTGGTGACATGTGATACAAATTATGCAACTTAGACAAGGAAAAAGTGATTTTAATATAGGGGAGGGGCTGCTTCACTACTTATAACCTTCATTGCTCATTTCTGAGTTCAAGTCTTGGCCAGACTGGGAGCAACAGAAGATGAAAATAGGACAATTGTGCCCCAAAGGCTCCTGCATCCTCCTGTCTTTGAATCCTTGCACTTGCATGTGCAGAGCTCAATTCACATGCCAGTACGCACATATACACGCAATGAGCTATCCTGTGCAGTCTTCTGTGGGTTTTTATACATCAACCAATTTGGACTTCCTAGAAACACCAAGCTATGTGGTCATTGATTAGCAGCTTACAAAAGTTAAAGGCTTCGAATCAGCTGCAGAGGAAACAAGTACAAGCACCTTGATTGAACAAGGACAGAAAATCTGTATTTCCACACAAGGGGATGTAATGAAAGAAAGAAACATCAAACTAGGGCAAATTTTTGGCAGGAAATAGTTGTGTTCTTGGGAAGAGCACTCCTGGAATAAATGTCACCTTCATGACACATGGATTAGTGAGAACTACCTAATAAAGAACATAGAAATTAAAGTGCCACTTGAGTCAACTGATTTATTCCCTTGCTCTTAGAAGCAGCCAAGAAAAGAACACTTTAAGTAAATGGAACTGTAACCCATCCCCTCCACACACAGAGACTTTATTACCATCAACATCTGGTAACACATTTAAGACAATGCCAAGAAACAGGCTGTGCCACAGAAGGTTAACTGTTTACTGGTATATTTTGTATGTTTTAAAGATATGCCTTTCTATAGCAGTGATCTAGGAAGCTTTGAGAATACTGTTCCTGAGGTCATGTTAATATTTGGTAGTTACATTCATCTCCATTATGTGTGTGATGGGTTGACCATAGTTGGGTGCCAGGTGCCCACCAAAGCTGATCCACCATTTCCCTTTTATTTTCAAGTGAGAGAAATTACAATGACAAGCTCCTGAGACAAGATAAGGACAGGGAGAAATCATCTGGCAATTGCCATCACAGGCAAAAAAATTCAACTTGATGAAATTACTTTATTACCAATCAAATCAGACTAGGATAATATGAAATAAAGCCAAATCTTAAAAACACCTTTCCCGTCCTCCCTCTGTCCTGAACTTTTATTCCTGAATTCTCTATGTCCTCCCCCTCAGTGGTGCAGGGCTAGAGCAAATAGGGGCTATGGTCAGTTTGTCACACATTGTCTCTGCTGCTTCTTCTTCCATAGAGAGAGGATTCTTCACACTCTTGCCCTGCTCCAGTGTAGCGTCCCTCCCATGGTAGGCAGTCCTCCATGAACTTCTCTATGTCCTTCCCATGGGCTGCAGGTGGATATCTGCTCCACCATGGTCATCCATGGGCTGCAGGGGCACAGCCTGCTCCACCATGGTCTGCAGGAGAACCTCTGCTCCAGCACCCAGAGCACCTTCTCCCTTCCTTACACACTGACCTTGGGGTCTGCAGGGCTGTTTCTCTCATATATTCTCACTCCTCTCAGTTTGCAATTGCTTTTGCACAAGGTTTTTTTCTGCTTCTTAAATACATTTTGCAGAGGCGCTACTACCATTGCTGATGCCTTGGCCAGCAGCAGGTCCATCCTGGAGCTGCTGGCATTGGCTCTATTGGACATGGCGGAAGCTCCTAGTAGCTTCTTACAGAAGCCACCCCTGCAGTTATCAAAACATGACATACAAACCCAATACAATGTGGAATGGCGCAAAAAAAATCACTACTGGAGCTAATAAAAGATAAGATGCTTGGTTACAAAATATCATTGCAGTAATAGTCCAGAGCAAGCATGCGCAGCTGGCACCTCTTTGGCAGGATTTATCCAATGTGATGAACCCAAAAGGTCTCTGGCTTTCAAATGATTTGAAGAACTTCTAATAACGTTAATGACACTCACTTGGTTGTCTCAAACTGTGCGTCATAATGACTTATCCTACTCACAGTCTTGGCATGCTGGCCAAGACCTGGATTTGAAACAAGCCAAAGCTTAAGGGTTAAAAGGATCTGTGGTTCTGCTTTGAGTTATTTGAGATGTGAGAGATTAATTGTAAAATGTGGAGCTGAGTTGGGTTCCAAGTTTCCCAAACATACTAGATATAAGACATTGTGTCAGACTGCATTAATTAGTGCCAGGAAGTGTGAGAGGCAGGATGTGCAAGGAGAGAGCTTTTAATGTTAAGCTGACTTGTTCCATAGCATGATACAAAGCACTGACAAACTGCAATGATTAAATACCTGCCTGAACTTAAAATATAAAGCGATATTGGTCTTTCTTGAGCTCAGGCAGTTCACTAAATCACAGTACATCTCTCTTAGCTGAAATAGAACCTCACATAGAGCAACCGCATGAAGCTGTGGTTTTCCAAGCAGAGGACAAGCTTTCTGGTGCATAATTTTTTTCTGTTAATGACTTTCAATGTATACAGTAGTTTTCTAAAAAAAAATTATCTTTCTCTTGTGTATATTTAGGAATGCAGGCAGAATATCCTGGTATTTCATTGTCAGGTGCCATTAAGAATAATGGCTGGATCTTAAGTGTCACAGCCCAGCATGTGTCAAGAGTTCCTGATAGACTAAAGCAAAGCCTTGATGATTCTTACTAATTCAGACTAGCAAGTGCTTGATTTTCTCAACTGCCTTCAGAAACGAAGAAGCAGTAAAGAGGAATACAGTTGGGTGGCTCTGGGAAGCTAATGTCAAGAAAGGGAGAGAAAGTAGGGGGATCAGGCACTTTAACAGCTTGTTTTTCTCTGTGTGGAACTGGGAAATTCCTGGACTTCAGACCTTCTCCACATCTCTCACTGACACTCTTGGCCTCCATAGAAACCAGCGGTAAAGCATTTATTGATTCAAGATGAGATTCCACACAGTTATACCTACCTGCTTGCCCCCTTCCTCCTTCTTTCATTTGTCCCCATCCCTTCCCAGCGCACATGCTTCTTTGACAACTTAGCAAGTCTGTTCAGCTCAGTCAGCCAACAGAAAAATTAGCATAGCAGAAAGCTGCAGGTTAGAGGCCAAAGAACAGCCTTGGTTTTGTTTTTTGTTTTTTTTTTTCTCCTCAGGAAATAGTTTGAATATTTTCTATATTAACAGATATGGAGAGTCTTTTCTTAAAATGACTTAGAGGTGAATATGCATATTATATTGCTACTGGTTGTTTGGGGATGCAGCCTGCTGACGCTTTGAAAGACTATTTTAAAAATACCCTCAATAATTTTACAGAAGAGTGAAGATCTTTTATTATATTGTTTAATGCAGTAAACCCCCTCTGCAGTGTTTGAAGAGATAATTTTCTATTATCTGCCAGAAGCCTCTTAATAAAGGAGAAAAAGAGTGCTGCACAGTTGTTTCCTTGGCTGAAGTTCATCCTGAAAATACAAAGAAGTACCACCTAGGGCTCTGATAAACAGGCATCTTTGAAGCACTGTGGTATTGAAGCAGACACTGTGGTAGCTCAGTACCCGCTTCTGATTATTTTTATTTTACATCATGCATCAGAAGGAGATACAACAAGTTTCTCTCCTTCTCTTACTCTATTTCTTGTTGTGAATAAGGATGGGGTCAGATCACTTGCATGTGCTCCTGTAGAGAAACATTCAAAATGTTATCTGCATTCATTCCTGCCTTCCTCCTTTCTTTCTGGAAAGGAATTAAGCAATTACTGTACAGTGGGTGCCTCCAAATATCATAGCTAACACTTCCAGATGTAAATCAGCAGGATGTTTAAGTATGAAAGTCAGCAAGAAGGAAGGAAGGGAAGATAGTATTCTGCCGGAAGAGGCCAAGGTTTTAAGTGGAATAAATACTTGAAAATTCATTCCATTTTAAAATCTAGCATGCATTTCAGAGCAAAGCTTGAGAGACATGTCCTCGCTGAAACTCCCTCTAACTTCAGGAAAGATGAGATTTCCTCTGTACTGTGTTGATGTACCTGGCCTGATCAGTGGCCTGTTAAAGCAACTGTGGTCCTGTCACACACAGCCTCTGGAAACAGGCAGGCTGCACTTTGAAAGTCTCCTTATAATGCTTATTTCTCTAAGAGAGAGTTTTAACCCCTGCATGCTCACTAAAGAGAAACAGTATTTACAATATGTATGAGTCTGCTATCAGTAATCTTGTTTTTCTGAATTATCTTCCTTGGACACTTAGAAATAGCCCACAGAATGCAGGCTGAAACAACTAGAGTATGGTAATAGAGAGCAATAGTTTCTGTATCTGCAGCCCTCTCCTTCCAGTACCCTGCCTGTACCTCTCTGGGGATGGCGCAAATCTCCCAGTGAGAACTTTCTTGACAGAAAGGGTATTTGATGGTCTCTGCTGCTCTCACCTCTGAAGTACACTTTGCAGCACTAATACTTGGGCTGGGTTTTGGCCATAGCTCTCAGAGCCCTTCAAGGCTTCACCACCATAAGTGCAGCACGCTGGGAGGGAGCAGGTTCCTCCTTTCATTTGATCTTGGAGCTGCTCTTTGTGAAGGCAGAAAGGTAACAAAAAGCTTCAGCTTGCCCTCTGTCTGCCTGCAAGTGTTTCACTCTCTCAAAGCCTTGATTCAAAGTTTTCTCCCCTCTTTTTGGAGAAAACAGCAAGACTGACTTCACGGCTAAGTTTTGCTCTGTGAAGCTTCTTTCTGCATATTTTTTCCTCCCTTTTTTTTTCCCTTCGCATGATTCTTGCTTTTGAAAAGCAAGTACAGATTCCCCTGGTGTATTTTTTTCAACATTACTGTAATAAATTTCCCACATTGCTAACTATAGCAAAAGTAATATTAAGGAAGTTATTTTTTATTTTTTTACGCATGTTAAATGTATAAATAACGATTTGTAAAATTAGGCAGAAGTCATATTAAATTGAGCAGTGGCTAAATCTTGACATTGTTTATATTTCTCTTCTAAAATAATTAAACCCCTTTTCATTGAGAAAGAAAACCCCAGACAGTTGTAATATGTTTAATATTTTTATAGCAAGCCATTTAACTCAGAATTTGGCTAAATTGGCTACCAAGTGAAAACTTTATTTAAGATTCTCCAAGTGAGCGTACAGTTATACGGCAGTAAAGAATTAATACTGTATATCTTTGGAAAGGCATTACCTTGACATTGTCAGCCAATTTCTCATAATACTCAAAGGTGAATCATTATTTAAATGTTAGGTCATACTCCAACACACCTGTCCACATGCCATGAGCTGAGAGACTGTGAATCACCTTCATTTCGAATAATCTGTGATGGATGGCTATCTTTGGCTTCCAGAATCAGTAAAGCTCAGGGATGAGAGTGAAAGGGACAAAAGGAGTGAGATAAGTGTAAAAGCGAGTATCAGAAAGGGGCATTTCCAGGCATGTATAGAAATGGCCCAGAAATCCATTCTGAAGCATGTCACAGTATAAAAAAGATGCTGATGTGTTTCTAGTGAGAAATCGAATATGTCTATTTTCACATATTGAAAATACATATTGAATATGAAAATTCATATTGAATCTAAAGGAGCTGTTGGAGGATTCAGAGCTTCGGTTGGTAGAGTTTGGTTTCCTAACAGGTGCACCAAAAAAGACAACCATGGTCTCTAACTTGGGGTGAGCCAGCTGTGAGCCCCAGAAAAACCCAGCCTGGGAAGCTGTGCCTCACCAAGCTGCACTAATTTGTTTCAGCCCTTGCCAGTGTGGCTTCAGGAGCATAGAAAAGTACCTGTGTGAAAAGCTGCTCCTGACTATGAAACACACACTCAGGTTTTCCCCAAAGTAAATCTGGGGCTCTGAAACTGAAGGGAACAGAGAAAGGGGGAAAAGGGCAGGTAACAGGGTCAGTATCTGGAACTCACCTGAGGTCTCCATTACATCACATGGGCAAGGCTGGGCTCGCAGAAATTTGGCTGAACAATGCAAGGTGCTAAGTGTGGCAGTGTTGATGACAGCTGAGATGACTTTCTTCTTCATGACCCATACCCTCAAGCTGCTCTTCCTGGTGTCGCACTTAAATTCCAGATCAAATACCTATGAACAAATGCATGTAATTCTGCCTAAACTCTGATAACAACTCCAGTTTGGCATCCTGCTTTCCTAAAATGACTTAGATACAGCATTCCTTCCTTATTTTCCCTCTAGTATTCTTTCACAGTGTTATTTGACTGTGATAAATATGAGACATTATTTTTGGCCAAGTGGCTCCATTGGCTGGTGACTTGAAATCATCTTCATTTGTTAGTCTCAGTGCCTAAAAATTCTCTGGATAAAGAAGTGCTCTCTGAAAGCAGTTGTTATTTGGCAGGAGACCTTTGTGCCATTTGAGTTTCCTTTTCACCCTTGTATTTCCTCAGTCTCTCACATGCAGCTGGGAGGCTCTGCTGCTTTTCCATGGAATTCTGGACATGTCAAAACAGGGAGCGCTTTTCTGCTTATATGTCTTTAAAGGTAGAGAACCATAAAAATGTTGAGTTACTGAAGAAAATCAAGTCCATTTATCAATATATTACCTGCAGCAAAAGGGTGATGACTCTGAATGACCTAGAGTTGAGCACAAGAACTCTGTATCAGAGGTGTGTGCACTGATTAAAAGCCTATATGCTAATTTAATGAGAACACATCCCAAAACTTTGACAACCAATAATGTCTATGATCTCATTTAAAATTCAAGGTGACATCAAACATTTTTTAATTTGTTAGGCACTTCCAGTCAGTTCAGGTTTTATTTGAAAAGCAAATGACAGCCTAGCATACGGAAGACACATTTGTTTGTAAGGAGACATAATTTCAACCCTAAAAATCATTTGATGACAGGGTTTATTTGTACAGAGACATAATTTCAACATTAAAATCATTTTGATCTCAGGGTTCAGTACTTTTTCATTCACCTTCAATTTTGTAATGAAATGCTTCTGGCCATGTGGAGGTATCTGTTGAATAAATTACTCAGGTGGTAAAATGCACTGAAATTCCCTCTTCCCAAGGATCAGCTGCTGCAATTGGTTAACAAGAAACTGCAAATGGGGAGTGAATGCATCTCTTTCTTTACCCATGTTCTGGCACTCCACACAAGGCTCTTTCCTCCTTTCCCCAGAGGTTAGCATGGAGGGAGCAACACCATAATTCAAAACAGGTGCAAGCAGCAGTTTAGAAAATTCCTTCCATTTTCAACTTCCAACAATTGGCCGAGTTTCATATATGCTTAAACTCTCAAATTGTAGGCTTATCACATACTGACACTGGTTATATTTATATACCTGAATACTCAAGAACATCTGCTGTATTGAAATTCATCATTCAAAAGACTTAATTAAAATAATGCTGAATTGGAGACTCAGCATTCATTACCAAAGTGTGTATTTGTTTTGTGACAATCAATTAAGACTGTATTCATGAAAACAACTCCTGCAACAAAATCTGTATGTTTAATCCTTATGCTAATCTTCTCAGAATTTGTTGTACTATTTTAGAGGCAGTCAATTGAAGACTTTATTTTCTTTAATAAAACTGCATAACATGTTTTCATTAACTCAACAAGATGTAAATCAGGATTGATGTCTAGTATAAACACTGAGAGAGAAATCTAGATTAAGGCATCTTGGTAATAAATAGTAACATATACTTCAATCTGGCTGAGTGTCTTTCCAGTTAAGATATTACTAAGTATTAAAAAATGCTCATTAAAAACCTAAGTATTAAAAGATGCTTTGCCCTCTAAGCACACATTGCCTATTATCTACTATTCTTTCACTGATTTAAGTGATTAAGAAATCTAAGCACAACCAATAGCCTACTCACACGTAATCTGATTTATTTCCATCACCAATGGGGTGTCATTTACAATGCTACAGCCTACCACAGCTGCTTGTATTACATGCTGTGTTTGAATTAGAATAACAACTGTGTGTGGCATTTAACAGTTGATCGCTACCTTTTTCTTTCTCTGATGTGAAAATGTGTATGCATATTTGCTTTCTTGAAATAATCTAACATGTGGAAACCAGCATTTGGAGCTACCATTTGGAAATGAAAATGTTCTGTTTTCTTGCTAAAGAAATGTTGAGAAGTAGGTTTTGACTCAACTGTGAGGTTTAGGGGAAGGTGGGAAAGATCAGCTGGGTGGGGAGAGGTGGGAATTTGAAAGCAATTAGGATTTGTTATAGGGAAGGTGTTAAATAAAGGAGAGGGGGTTCTCACCTATTCCGCTTGGATGCAGGACCCTTATCACATCCCACCCATCCTACCCCAAACATATTGGGTTTCAGCCAATCAACAATCAACCCTCATTCCTTGTTTTTAAAGTGTTGCTGCAAAAACTGCTGACCAGACAGTCCTCTGGGACCAACAGTTCTAGCAAAAACTGCAGTAGACAGCACGATTTCTTGTTTTGGGTAGTTTGGGTCACTCTCTGAAGCATAGGCAAAACCTATTGCTCATTACCTTTGCTTCCTTGGCTGTTCTGCAAGTGTTTTCCTACTGGGTTGTATTGTTACAGATTAAAACCTTGTGCAGGACAGACAGCAAATGTATGTCTAATAATGATCAATGGTACAGGCAGCTCCTTCTTTCCTGTAAGTCATCACTGAATAAGTATAAAAAGGAAGAAGCCCTCTAGAATCAAGCCTCAAACAAGGTAAAACTGCTTCCCTTTGTATGATCTGTATGGATTTGGGTTTCGGCAGGGCATTTTCTCCTGGGAAAGTGTCTAGCGGCATATGCTAAAGCTGGGCTTATTGAAACTGAGCTCTCAGGGAAGGCACCTGGGGCCATTTGGGCCCACCATCCAGATGTGAGAATGAGCAACAGGAACATGTGGAAAAGCTTTGGCTGAACTGAGAAATACAGAGGACAACCCCAAGGAGCAAGAAGGAGCAGCAGGGGGAAGCACAGCTAGCTGGTACAGAAAACATATCTCATTTTAACAGCTGTTTTTCCCGGATCTGCCTGGGATGAGGGTCATGTCTGAGGCTTGCTTTCAGGGCAGTGGAGCTTTGCTTCACAGACCAGAGACAAGAATTGCTTTTTGTGGGAAGTGGCTGAGAACCACTGAGAAGATGGAAATAGGAATGACAATGTTTAATTGCTAACATAGCAGGAAAGAAGTAATGGGTGTCTCTCATTAGTGGAAATGAATTTAATGAATGACTCTTAAAAGACTGCTTTTGCCAGCAGCTGCCCATAGAATCACTGGCTTCCGTGGGATGCTTATGCCTGTCAGCAAAGTCATCAATGAAGAACTTACTTCGCAGAGGGCTCTTTAGTGGAATTCATCTTTGAGATTCTTGGGGCTAATAGGATTTGCTTCAAGGACTATATCACTTTGTGCCTGCCCTCCATAAATCATCTGGGCCAATGACTTACAGGGAAAATTTCACCTCTTGGCAAATAAAATTTAATTTATTTTCATTCCTTTCCACAATTTTGTGCCTAAACTGAAGAATCCTTTCCCTGTTGGAACCATTGGAAGACTGATATATCACAGGCTACTTTCTAAGCATTTACTGTGTACAGGAAGGTGAGTAGTGACATCCCTGTACACAGAGAATAGCAGTCTCCCAGCAAGGGGAGGAAGAAAGAGTATGAGTGATCAGATTAAGGTAGATGAGAGCACTAAATGAAAACAAGTCTGAGCTGTGAATTTTTGGCTTTAGCTCTCGTTTTTGAGAATGTCAGGAGCCTAATCAGCAATCACAGATTGGTTTTTTTGTATTTAAATTGACATGAATCTGTCCAATTCTGAGTACATCTTAAAAATCAGAAATCTTTATTTTCTAAGCAGAGAGTCTAAAATGCAGTATCTAATTCTGAGAAAAGCAGTGCTGCCCTGAATGATATAGGACAGACTGGTTAATCACCCTACAGCCAGAAAAAATCTCGTAGCACCTCTGAGCTCATGATTACAATGCAGAAAAAGCCAGCAGAGCCACCTCTGAGAAGTCTTTTCCTGGACAATTCTGTCCAGGCAAAGTGTATTGAAGAATATTCAGGCTTTCCAAGGAGCACTCTGGGCTAGGGTGAGAAAATGTTCCTGTTTGCAGTAAAGCCACTCTAAACTGTCCTCATGTGATTAAAAAGCTGACAGACAAGGTCAAGTACTAGGTCCTGGGTCCGGTCTATAAACAGGAGGGAAGACCCTTCAGGATACCAGAAAATTAGTTGTGTTAAATAAAGAATTCTAAATAGGAAAAGCTTTCTTAGTTGTTTTGAACAATGCATGCAGACTCCACTCTAATACATGGGAATGAAATAGGCACTGAAAAATACAAGAACAATAGTATTTTTTTTCACCTTTGACGATGATAGAAAAAGGGTCATACACAAAAAGCTTCTCTGTAACTTCTCAGTCACTATGGCGGTACCTTGATATCACCTGTAGTCTTAACAACGTGATTTATGTCACTTCTAACAAATAAAATATTTTCTTTGTGTTAACTCAGATTTGTGAGAGAAAATCAATTCATATTTCTGGATACTATATCTTTGTAATTCAGGTTAATGAATATAGGTAGAGAGTATTTCCCATCCTACATCACACCAGGAGTTAATTAACTGTTTCCAGGAGCCACCAAGGGCCATGAAGAGAGGACGATCAAAAACAGGAGAAAAAGACAGTTATTGCTTCATCTGCATCACAGACACCAGCCCTGTTATGAAGCAACACATCCACTTACTGCTATTATTACATGCATGTTAGCAGTTAGTTACAGTAGAGTTATTCAGTATTTCACCTGAAGTTCCTGCACATCATATTCCAGAGGCAGAACTGTCCACATGAAATGCTATTTGTATGTGTTGCAGATTTATGTACCTTTCACTTCCTTGCTATTAACCAGAAAGGTACAGACTTTAGAAAAAAAAGACATTGAGAATAAAATCAATGGAAACAGATCTCATTCCAAACTGGCCATTTTATAATTGCTCTGGCAAGAAAATGGCTGGATAAACGAAAACATGTTCTAAGCTGCTAAAGTGACATGACATATTATTGCTGGGGACAAGTGTTTATTCTAGTTGATCCTTTACTTTCAACTTCAGCTCTTGATTGGAGTCCGTGATTACTCATGTCCCACAAAATAAGTAGCCTGAAGTTAATAATTTTTCTTTCTGCTAATCTTTCTATTTACAAGAATACCAGACAGTTGGCATTTTCCATCACAATTTGCAATATCAGATTGGAAAAGGATTAAGTCTGTGCAGTGACACTATGAAAACACAGTAAAAACAACCTGGAGCAGAAATTAAATAAAATGTCTTGGGAAATAGAAAAATAGATTTCAGCAAGATAAACAATAATAGTATTTTGGAGGATGAGTGGTTTCCTGTGTAAAGCATTAGCCTTTAACCTTCAGGTTATCAATAAACAGTGGGATCTTATGACAAGGATTGATTTAAACAAATTTGCTCCCTCCTCTTGTCCAAATGGTTGCTACGCTGCAGATCCCTGAAACAAGATTGTTCCTCAAATGCAGTGCTCTGGAGAGATATCTCCTGGCAAAAAACAAAACAAAAACGGGCATTTCAGAGAAGGGTTGAAGGTGAATCATATTATTATTTGCTTTAATTAGCACTTCCACAAGATGCAGAGTTCTTTACCTGCAGCTGGATTGCACTTGGAAGGGTGTGAAAGCTCTATTGCCTTTGTAAACATCAAAGAGATTAATTTCTAATTTGATCTTTTTAACTAAGCCCTCCTGCTGATCAGAAAAAGTGAGGGCAAACACCTCTGAAGGAAAAGAATGAAGCAAATCAGCCTGAATGAGATTTATTATTTATTATTCTAGATTGATATGTATTTATTATTTAGTTTGTTAGTTCTCTAGTACTTATGCCTATCCTCTTGGACCTAGCTCACAGTCAGTGCTATATAAATAAGTCATTACTGTTAATATTTGATAAGGTTAGCTGAAAGATCACTGTGAGCAATGATCAATGAGACCTCTTGATTCCTGATTCTGCTATTGCTTCCACCACTGGAATTTCACCTGCTTCTTTGGGATTGTTCCTGCCTCACAGCAGAGAAGCAAGGTAAAGATGAAGACATTTCTTTCTAAATGGTCTGGAGAGCAATTAATAAACACAGGCTTTTTAAACTCCTATACATGTGGTATGATATGAAAATAGAACTGAATAAGGGTTTTGACCCACAGAAAGTTAAAATGGAAGTAATTACTTTGGTGTTAGCAGGGTAAATGTTGGTTTACCCCAACTTAAGAACTTTTTAGAGGTTGATACATTCAGCTCTATAAAAATTACCTCGTGGGACACACCTTTGTGCAGTCTATTGTGCAACCAGAACAGGATGGCAGGCCAGTGTAAGGAGCACTAAAAGTCTTTACTGGCCAATATCTGGGTCAGATGGACAGTTTTAAAGCCTGAGCCAGCCAGGAGCTCATCTGGTGCTTGCAGAACGCTGTAGGGCAGAAGCCTGTCAGAGGTCTGTCTAGCAGGAATCCATACAGTCCCTCCTGCTGACTGACACACACACTTGTTTGGGAAACCAAGGGGAAATTTTAAAAGGGGTTCATAGCTCACATAAGTGTCTATGGCTTACAGTGGCATGCTAGTGCCACTCACAGATAAAACTTAGTCAGATCCAGCACCGTATTGCCAGTTCTACCTGCCACATCCTCCCGTTTGCCCTTAACCCTCCATAATCAAGGAATCATAGAATAATTAGGGTTGAAAAGAACCTGAAGATCATCTAGTTCAAACTCCCCTGCCATGGCCAGGGACAACTCCCACTAAACCACGCCACCCAAGGCTCTGTCCAACCTGGTCTTGAGCATCACCAGGGATGGAACATTCACAACTTCCCTGGGCAACCCATTCCAGTGCCTCACCACCCTTACAGTAAAGAATTTCTTC
>JANRGW010039450.1:0-12289 GCA_024733675.1 Psilopsiagon aymara | reverse complement strand
CCCCCCCCCCCGTGGTGTGGGCCCCATCCCCGGTACGCATTGGATCGGGGGTGCCCCCCCCCAGCGCTGACCCGCTCCCCCCGCAGGCTGGCGGCAGCATGGCGCACGTGGGCCCTCGGGTGGATTACCTGGCCGGGTTCTGCTGCCCGCCGGGGGGGCTGGCGGCCGGCAAACCCCGCGTGCTGTGCCACGACAGCCACATCTACCTCTCCAACGGCAGCGAGTTCGTCTATGTCTATGACCAGGAGGGGAAGGTGCTGAAGGTGAGCGCTGGGCCCAAGGAGGGGGGGGGGGCACACTGCGGTACCCCCTCCTCGAGCTGGAGGGGGCTGTGGGGCTCAGTGAAGGATGGCAGCATCATCCCTATCCCCAGAGCAGAGCCCTTCCTGGGGTCCCTCCATCGGGGTCCCCCCATCCATGAGGGACTTCTGAAGCAGCCAGACCCCCTCAGCCGGCTCTGGTTTTGGGGGGGGTTGCTGCTGTCTGTCCACCCTCCTCAACCCGCAAGACAAGCGGTGCATTAGAGCAGGAAGGGCTCTGTTCCTCGGCGAGGCGAGTGACGTGGCTGTCATTTCTCCCTCCAGAGGCTTTCGCTATTGTCTCCGCTGTGACTAACAGCGCTCGTCGTGCGCCTGCTTTTTTTGTTCCTATTCTCATTCCTAAGAAAGCCATCGCTGGGAGATCAGGATTTGCCTCCCACACTGTGCTCCTCCTTGCAGAGTGGATCCTCTACCGCCTTTCTGGTCCCTGCTTTCCTTCTGCCCATGAGCCACAGAGCTGCCCAAGGATAGATTTATCCCTGGGAATCACATCGTTTTCAGGACATAATGGCTTTGATTTGGCCTTGTCCAGCAAGAGGTTCCTTTGCCAGGGCTCTGCCAGCCTGGCGCCATGGGCACCGTGGCTGCCTCAGTGTTCGCACTGGTACGGAGCAGCCCCATTCCCATGGGGGCTGCAGGAGGGTGACATTTCTCTCTGCTGTCCCACCCAGGCTGTGTACCGATGCCCTGACCAGGTCTGGCACATGGAGCTGCTGCCCCAGCCCCGGCAGCTCTACATCCTCTGTGCCCACAGTGGCATTTACTGCGTGTCCCTGGAGCAGCAGAGCAGGTGAGTGGCTCTCACCCCTGTGCTGTTAGCCCTGGGGCCACCTCTCATGGCTGGGATGGGGCATTGCCCTCTCCTTGCCCATGGCCCGGCAGGCACGGGGAGCACTGGGTGGTTTGGAGCTTTGGCTCTCTCCGGATCGCTGCTCTTGCAGCTGATGCTAAAGGCTGTGCTGCGGGGAGGTTGTTTGTGAGGGCCAGGGTGAGAGGCGGCCAAGGGAAGCGCTGGCTTCGCCCCATGGCTTGGCTGCGAGCTCTGCCCTGTTTGCTTGAAGGTTAATGGAGCAGACGGATGGCGACGGCCAAGAAAGCAATTGCCCTTCCGGCGTTCTCCCAGTGGATTCGGACGCCTGCATCTTCCCAGACTCCAGCCTGTGCATGTTCACTCTGCTCAACAACTTCGTCATCACCTTGTCCCAGGCTCACGGCAAGTGGTGGATGAAGCTGCACGAGCTGCAGGGCCCCGAGCAGCAGAGCCCCCTGTACCGGCAGGTCAGCGAGGTGGGCTTCTGCCCCGGCCCCCCGCCCGGCGACGAGGGCGACGGACCCCCCTCCCACTTCCTGCCCGTGCTGTGCTGCGCGTCCTCCCCAGGCACCCTGGGCTCCGGGGAGGGGTTGTGGTGCTCGGGGGGCTTTGTGCTGGAGGAGCCCCTCTTCAGCCTGCTCTTCGGGATCGACGCGGCCATGCTGGAGTCCCCGATGATCCTGTGCGGCTTCCCAGATGGACAGCTCTGCTCTGTGCCGCTGAAAGCCCTCAGCTCCTCGCCTCCCGTTGACGGCTGCCACGACGTTTCCAACCAAGACCCTCCGGTGAAGATCCTCCATCACTTGGAAGAGCCCATCGTCTTCATCGGGGCCTTGAGAACGGAGCGGAGGGCGGCGGACGACGCCGAGGACGAGCAGCTCTTTGGAGACGCCGGCTGTGACTGCGTGGTGGCCGTGGGGCACTACGGGAAGATGGTGGCCGTGAAGGCGGATCAGAGGGAGGAGGCCACGGTGCCGGAGCTCAGAGAGTACTGCCTGCGCGGGCCCATCCTGTGCGCTGCCTGCGGCAGCGGCAGCCGCATGTACTACAGCACCCACTCGGACATCTCCGCCGTCGACCTGGACTGGGTGGGCGACTCCTCCGACCCCGAGGACGCGGAGAGCAGCACCGGCGTCCTGCCCCCCGTCCTCTCTCCGGCCAGTTTAAGTATCTGTAGCGTTGTGGCTCTTTCCCTGTCTTCTCGGGCGTCAGAAGGTACTGCTGGCAGCGGGGCGTGCGCTGGGGCGTGGGGTGGAGCGGGGCAGGAGAGCCGCCTATGCCGGCCCGTGCGTCTCCACCCCTCCTCTCATGGTCCACATTGGGCTCCGTCCTCCACCCGTTCTTGTTGACTCCCCTCGTTTTTGTAAGTCCTTTCTGTGTCGAGCGTGGCGACTCGGGACCAGCGCGGGGCCTGCTGCCAGCTCCGGCTCTTCTCTCTGCTCGGCGTCGCGGTGCTGGCACCGGCCCTGCCTGTCCCCTCGTGCTCCCTGCAGCGAGCTGGGGTAAGGCTCGCTCTGGAAAGGGGGGTTCAGCCATGCTGCTGCCTGCACCCGGGCCTCAGAGCCTGCACTGTGCTCCCCAGCCCCATAGCTTTGGGTGCTGATTGTGTCCCTCCAGCCCCGGCGAGGGCAGTGTGCGGTGCTTGACCCGGCCTGGGCGTGCAGTGAGGTGCGGTGCTCACCCTCAGCCCCTGCTTTGGGAGCAGAGTGCCTAGACGGGGGGGGGAAAGCATCTTATAGCTGCCCCGAGCCCCCTGCACGGGGCGGCACAGATGCGGTCCGGACAGGCAGGGGAGTGAGGAGAGGCTCCTGGGACACGCGGCTGAGAGCAAGGCAGGCAGCCCTGCCCGCACCCGGCCCCGCTCGCTGCCTGCAGAGCTGCATGTGTCTCGCTGCTGGGGCCCCTGCATGGCAGCACTGGCTCCCGGGGTGCTGCGGCCCCCCCAGCTCCTGCTGGCCTTGGCTTGGGGGCGGCCAGCTCCGGGAAGCATGGCTGCGGCGGCGGGGCTCGGGGGCAGGACAGGGATGAGGGGGGCATTTCCCTTCGTGGGTCTGTGTGTGAGGTGGGCAGAGGCGCTGCTGTGCTCCGTGTTCTGTCTCTGTGGAACCCCTCTGCAGATGGAGGTGATACCTGGGGGCAGGCAGTGCCATCCGGTGCTCCCCCATTCCCCTGCATCCCCTCCAGCCACCAGGGAAGCTCCGGCTGCCTTCCTCACCCCTCGCTGCCCTCCCTGCTTGCCTGACCTGCCCCATCTCTGCCCGCAGGTGAATCGGAGCTCTTGGCCCTGTCTGCCAAAGGCCGCCTCATGTCCTGTGGCTTATGCAGCCCCGAGGAACCCGACGTGGAGCTGACACCCGCCGAGATTGGCCGGAGGATTAAGGAGCTGCTCTCCGGGATCGGCAACACCTCGGAGAGGTAAAGGGCCCTGCGAGAGCCTGGGTTTGTGGGCACTGAGCTTTTGTGCCTCAGCCATGAGCTCCAAGGTTCCCTTTCGGAGCGCAAGACAGGATAAAAGCAGCGCTTGAGGGCCCCCCCTCCCCGGGCTCTGCGGGCAGGCTGGTATTTACAGCCTCAGCAGCAGAAGGTGGCAGAGGCAGCGTGCCAGGCGCTGCCAGACGCCCTGGCGCTTGCCAAGGCAGCGGGGACAGGCAGGGCAGGCGCGGGTCCCGCAGCCATCTGCAGCGGGAGGAATGCACCAAGCTCCCCCTTGGCAGCAGCATTGCCGGGGTCTGCCCCTCGGTCAGCTCAGCCCATGGGGGTCACAGGCGGAGCACCCTGGATCTATGGGGAGGGAGGCAGGGAGCTCCTTGGTGGATGAGAGCACTGCGGCAGCGCGGTGCCCTCGTGCAGCAGCCCTTTGTCACCAGCCCCTGCTGTGCTCCCGTCGCTGACCCAGTGTCCTCGTTGTCAGCCCTCCTCCTGTTTCAGCTCTGACCCTTTGTCCTTGCAGAGTTTCCTTCCTGAAGAAAGCAGTGGACCAAAAGAACCGAGCCCTGGCCAGCCTGAACCAGGTGATGAACCTGAGCGCGGCTTTGCTCTCCAGCCAAGAAGGCCAGAAGCCCATTGCTTGCACTGTCACTGCCAACTGGAGCTGCCTCCTGCTCCGAGACACCGTCACCATCTCCTGCCTGCTGGAGAACTGCAGCGAGTACAGCCTGGAGGAGGGCTGGACCCTCTGTGTTCAGCTCCTGGCCAGCCCCTGTGCCTTAGAGGAGGAATCTGCCGACGCAGCCACCACCTTCACCTTCCCCATCGACCAGCTCCTCCCTGGGAACAAGAGGGAGCTGACGCTGCCCCTCGGCTCTGCTGCTGATGCCAAGCTGGACCTGCCTCTGACCATCTCCTGTGCCCTCTACTACAGTTTACGGGATATTTTGGGCAGTGGCTCCGACTCCTCCGAGGCCCTGGATGATTTCCTGCCGGACGACTCGCCCCTGCTCTCCCCGGACAGGGAAGGGATCTGCCTGCCCCTCAGCGAATGCACCATTGACGTGCTCCAGTGCCTGCGTTTCGAGAGCAGCTCCCCCGGGACAGATCCCTCCCCACTGGCCCCTGCACCCCCAGACCTCGTGGAGACCTTCCTCAAAGTGTCCCGGGAGCAGACTGAGCCCAAAGGGGGAGCGGATGGGGAGCAGCCGCCCCCCCCGGGAGAGGGGAGCCTGCCCCCGTCAGCAGCGTCCATCCGAGTGTCCTCGGAGCTGCTGAAAACAGCGCTGAAAATCTCTGACTCAGGTGGGTTCCTGGGGAGGAGCATCCCAGGAGCTGCCGGGTACGGCCTGGGGCAGAGGCGCTTCTATCCCGGCTGCCTTGGAAACCCCTCTGAGACACCCCCCATTTACCAAATGGGTAAATGCTTTTCTTACCCGTTTACTCAGAGAAAAAGGGAGAAATCATAGAATGGGAGAACGGTTTGTGTTGGAGCGGACCTTAAAGCTCCTCCAGCTCCAGCCCCTGCCATGGGCAGGGACACCTTCCACTGGAGCAGCGTGCTCCAAGCCCCATACAACCCGGCCTTGAGCCCTGCCAGGGATGGGGCAGCCCCAGCAGTGGGTACCTCCTGGGGCACTGTGTCAGCCGTGTAACGAGCTCCTCTTTCTGTCCTGTGTCCGCAGAGGTGCCCCTGAGCTGTGCCACGCTGCGCTGGCTGCTGGCCGAGAACACCGGGGCCGAGGCGCTGAGCAGCAGGATGGTGACCTCGGTGCGCGGCGCGGCTCCGGACGGAGGAGAGGTGCAGCTGCTCGTGCGAGAGGCAAGCAATGGGTCAGCCCTCCCGCTCCATCCCGCAGCCCCTCGCTCCTGCCGGGAGCCTTGACATCCTGACCCCATACTGTCGTCGGGGGGTGCTCTGGGGCTGGGGCTGGTGTGCTGGGCTCAAGGGGCCCTCTTCTCCCAGTCCCAGGCTTCCCAAAGGCTGTGGTGCTTCCCTTCCTCCCTAGGTGGGTTTGTGTGCCCCCAGTATTCTCATTTCCCTGCCAGGCAGGGCAGTGGGCTGCTGGCGTGTGCCACCTCCCCTCCCAATGGCCCTTTGCTGGCCCATAGGATCCCTGTGGGTGTTCTTGGCTATGGGCTTCCTACTGGAGCAGTGTGGCCACTGCTTTAGGCCACCTCTTGCACAGCCCCTCTGAGATGTGAAAATCCCCCCCCAAGCACAGAGGTAAAGGGCTGCTCAGCTTTCCTGGTGGACCCCACGATGAGGGGCCTGGCACTGGCCATGACCTGGCTTGGGTTGGTTGGCACCTGAGAGCTCCAATGCCACCACTGCGATCAGTGACGGTGTCAGTTCTGCCTGGGCTGAGCCTGATGGATGAAATCCGCCGGGGGGGGCACCCGGTGTCTTGTCAGGAATGGGCATCCATTGGCCACGGGCAGCACCGGGGAGCCCCATTGCTCTGTGCCTTGGCTGAGGGAGCAGGCGGGGGCTCACCTGGAGCCTGATGGCCACCAGGGCTGGGCTGGGGGCACACACTCCTTAGAGGGGCTGGACGAGGGCTCTGATGTGCCCAGCTGGGCTGGCAGCACCTCTGCTGCGTTTGCCTCCTTTAGGCTGGAGAGGAAAAGGGTTGCAGGGGGTAGGGATGGGGGAGAAGAGCTTCTTGGGGACCTCTGTGCGTGGGGAGGGGTCCCGGGTGCCCTCACCCCATCCCCTATCTGGCAGTGGTGGTGGTGAGGATGTTCTTCACTGTCCCAGGTGTCCATGAACGACCTCAGCCCCGCGGGGCCCATCCAGGCCGTGGAGATCCTGGTGGAGAGCCCATCCTTGGCTGACATGAGCAGGATGCACCACGCCGTGATCCGGCGCATCCAGGTACACTCGGTCCCCACAGACGTAGCACTGGGGGCAGGGGGCACCCCAAGAACACCAAAGCCTGCAGCTGGGGGCTGCGGGGGGTTTCTCTGGCACCACTGTGTGGCAGCCGGGCCTGGCCTTTGGCAGGGTGGGGGAGTGGGACTGTAGTGCACCCCATTCCCTTCCCGAGCCCTGGGACGCCGGGAATGCCGTCCGCCTGCCCCGGGAGCAGCCCTGGTCAGCTTGGCAGCCCAGCAGAGCAGAGCAGTGGGGCTGGCGGCTGTCCCAGGGGTGCCTCAGTGCCGGCACAGCGCGGTGCCAGGCCTGGGGGGAGCACGGCTGCCAAGTGGAGCCGTGCTCGGGCCCCGGGCTCCCTGCGCTGGGTGCTCAGAGCTCCCCATTCCCGCAGGCACTGGTGCTGGAGCAGGCAGCGCAGGGCTCGGGGGCCCCTGACCTCCGCATGCAGTACCTGCGCCAGATCCAGGCCAACCACGAGGTGAGCCGGAGCACCGGGCAGCCGCTGTGGCACAGTGCCCCTTCCCCATGGGGTGCACGCCACGGGGAGCCCCAAACCAACACACATCCCAAGCTCCATCTTTGCACAGACGCTGCTGAAGGAGGCGCAGACCCTACGGGAGCAGTCACCCCACGGCGAGGAGGGAGCAGCGATGGCAGAGAAGCTCCTCCGGATCTACCAGCAGCTGCGGAACCCCAGCCTGGTTCTCCTCTGAGCAGCGGGGTGAGCCCGAGCCCCGCCGGCCGGGGCGGGTGCCCATGGGACAGCGGCCAGGAGGGACCCCCACCGGAGGAGAGGAGGAGCGGCCCCGGGCGGCCGCGGCGGTGACCCGGTTTGGGGGGGACGTGTGTGTGTGTGTGTGTGTGTGTTTCGTGGTCGTGTTGGCAGCACCGGAGGGTCGCGGGGCTCCGGCGGCAGCGCAGGGGGCTCCTGGGCTGGCCCCAACCCGGCCCTGCCGCCCCGCGCCGGGGCTGTGGTGTCTTGTGGATCGTTCTAGCCGTGGTAGTTGTAGTGCTCTCCCGGCCGCGCCGCGCCGCGCTGCCTGTGGGCTGTGCCCCCGGGCCGCCTTGCCTTTCAGGATCAGGACAAACAGGGTGCTGTGCCAGGGTGCCCAGCGGGCGCCCGCCCCGGGGGAGCCCCGTTTTCTGCTGGGCAGGGGAGGGGGGGTTCCGCTCCCCCGTTGTTTCTATAAAGGAGCCCGTGTTTCCGTGGCGGGGCTGCGGGGTTGGGCCCGATCCTTCCCCGCCCCGCTCCAGTGTCTGTAACTCTGTTGTCTGCCATGAAAACGATCGTGCCGCTCACCGGTGCCCGTCTCTTTCCTTGCCATCGCCAGCAGGGCCCCCCCCAGCTCCCTGGGGAGCTGCCGCTGCTGTCACCCCCTGCTCCCCCAGCCTGGCAGAGGGTCCATGGGCGTCCCACTCTCTCCATGCTCTGCTTCCCAGCGCAGCCCCTCGTTCTGCTGCTGGCAGTGGGTTTGTGTGGCTGAGCCCCCGCCCCAGCTGCCGCATGAGACCCCCACCCCTATGCCCCCCAAACCCGGCAGCTCTGCCCGCAGCAGCCCCAGCATCCCCATGTCCTAGAGCCGCGGCAGGGGTGGGATGTGCCAACAGGATCAGCCCTTTCCCTGGGCTGTCAGGACTCAGTCTTGGGGTGTAAGGCCCCAGGCTGGGGACAGGGATGTGGAGGGGCCCCTGGGTGCTGCAGGCGGGAAGACAAAGCACTGCCCTGGTGTGATCCAAACTGACTTTAATGCCACGAGCCGAGGGGCAGCGGGGACAGAGCTGCCCCGGACGGTGCCGGTGCCGCCAGCAGCCCTCGCGCGGTGGCTCAGTACTCCCAGAGCGTGGCGCGCAGCACGGACTCGCTGTCGGCGCGCAGGGAGCCCGCCGGGTCCCCGCGCAGGTACCGCCCGTTCTTGGCTTTGATGGCGACGCGGCCCCGCTCCCGGAACTCGAAGAAGAAATCCTCGGAGAGGTCCCCATCACTGCACACCGCGCCGCTGCTCGCCACGTACCAGAACTTGCCCCCCTGGCCTGTGAGAGCCCCCCGGGGCTGTTGGTGGGGTCTGGCTGCACCCATGGGACCCCCCCCTTCCTGACCCCAAGTAGCATCGCACCCGTCACCCACCTCGGATCTGGTAGGCGCCGTCGCTGAAGCTGATGTGGAAGACGTCGTAGACGGAGCGGTTGGAGTCGAGCAGGTTGGAGCCGCGGTGGTAGCAGACGAAGCCGTGCTCGCCCCGCAGCACCAGCATGGGGCGGTTGATCAGCTTCAGCGTGAACTCCTCATCCTCCCCTGCGCGGGAGCCCCGCCGTGAGCACCCCAGGGTGGGGGAACCGACACTGAGACCCCCCCAAACCCACCCCAGCACTTACCCACAGCATCGCTGACAGCCGCGAGCTGCCCGTTCCGCTTGGTGCAGACGTAGCGGCCGTTGCTGGCGCGCAGGGCCACGCGCCGCCCGCGCCACTCGATGTCGAACATGGTGTTGGCAGCACTGGTGAAGGGGGAGCGTGAGCCGGGGTCCCCTGTGCCCATCCCACCCCAGCCCCGTGCACCACTCACACTTCGGTGGCCACAGCCTGGATGCCCCCATGGGCCACGAGGGTCCAGTAGCTGCCGGTGTTGGTGTGCAGGCTGCACTTGTTGGTGTCGCGGTCAATCTGGAGCTGGAAGGTCTCGTGGTTCAGCTCCTCGTCCTGGTTTGCCGACACATTGATGCCTGCGGGCAGGAGGGGACGTTGGCACCGGCCACGTTCCGGCCACGTTCCCCCTCCCTGGTAAATCCCTCTAGGGACACCCGTGCTAATTGGGCTGGGTAAGCTGATTGCTGCGGGTCCATCTGGCCAGCGCCGCGCCACACAATTCCCTATTTATAGCCTGCCCGCCGCTGCCACCCGGCCCTAAGCTGCTTGGCATGGGGGCAATGCTGTGCCGGGGCAGCCGGGGGCATGGCACAGCCATGGGGACCCTCCTGGGCTTTGGAGGCCATGGTGCAGCCATGGCCCGTGCCAGGCACCCCATGGTGAGGTTTGGCCATGGGCATGGTTGTGCGCAGCTGCTGCCTGCCCCGGGTGCCAAACAGCCCCATGCCAGGACACGCGTGTCGCTGTGTGTGCCCACACATGCACACACCTCCGTGGCACTGAGCAGAGCTCTACATGTATGTGCACGCACGAACACACGTGCACCGTGCTGGGATGCGCCCTGCGAGCTGTGCACATGCGTGTACGCCCCACAGTGTCCATGCATAAACACGTATGAGCTGCACATGCAAATGTCCGAGCACGCAGGCGTTGTGTGCAGCTCTGCGCACTCAGTGGTGTACACACACGCACGGGCACCCTCCCTATGCCCGCCCTGCGCACCCCTAAACCCACACGTGGAGCTCTGCACACAAATACACAGCCCTCCACCGACCTCCACACGCCCATGGAGCCCTGTGCGTATGCACACACCCTACAGACGCCTATGGAGCCCTGCACAGCCCCATTTCTGCTCCGGCCACAGCACCCCCAGGCAAACAGGACCCCCCTGCAGCCTCCTCAGAGCGGCAGCAGCAACACAGGGGGCCCCCATATCCCTGGGGAGCAGCTTGGGACCAGGCAGCATCCTCCCCTGATGGTTCTCACGGGGTCTCCCCAGGCCAGGGCTGTGCTATGGGGTTGTTATTGTAGGGTCTCCTCTCATCGTGCGGTTCCCATGGGTCCGGCAGCGGGTGCAGGCAGCACTCACCCTGCCGAATGGAGACGTATCTGCCATTGGCCGCAGTGAACACCACCTGCGGGTGGCTCTCCTCCAGATCGAAGAGTTCATCTTTACCCGGCTTGGAGCTGCGGCCGGACTTGAGGGTGCCGGTGGGCCCGGTGGGCGCCAGGTATTTCCCATCGCAGTCCTTGAACGCCAGCTTGCCCGCCTTGAACTCGAGGGTGTAGCCGGTGCGGGCGCCGGGCTCGGGCACCAGGGTGCCATCGCAGCGCAGGTAGCGCTCGTCGGCCGTGCGCAGGCTGTACTTCTTGTCCTGGAAGCAGAGGGTGATGAGAGCGTCCACCCCCCAGGGCAGGTTGCTGTCGGTGGCGATCTCATCCTCGTGGGCGCTGAGGTGCGCGTAGCGGCGGCGGCTGACGCTGAGCAGGTTGGCCTGGGGGTGCATGGCCAAGTGCACGGTCCAGAGCTCGCCCTCCGTCACGCTGGGCGCGAAGCAGGACAGGCGATCCTCGCGCCCGCCGAAGAAGCGCCGGTGCGGCGCCGACTGCAGCGCCCAGCGCCCGTCCGACTGCGTGATGATGCTGAAGCGCTCGTCCCGGCCCGGCTGCTCCGCCTCGCACTGCACCTTCCCGTCCTTGTCAGCACCCAGGTACCGGCCCAGGTGGCTCTTGAGGAAGACGACGGAGCTGTCGGCTTCATCCTGCTCCAGCGTCCAGATCTGTTTGCGCTTCAGGCTGGGTGCCGAGGCATTCACCTTGTAGCCGAAGCTCTCTGCTGTCAGGTACCGGCTCTCGCAGTTGATCAACCCGAACTGGATCTTCAGGACCTGGTGGATCCCATTCGTTGGCATCTTCTGCGGGCACACGGGGGGCAGCGGGGGGGTCCCCGGCCCTGCCGAGCCCTGCGGGCGGCCGCGCTGCCCCGGTGCCGGTCAATTGGCCGCTATAGGGTTATAAAGCCCGGGTGGATCGCGGCGAGCACCGGGGCTGCCGAACCGGCCACCGCGGCAGCCCCCGGCCACCGTCCGTCCTCGTGGCCTCGGCGCTCCTGAGCCACGGAGCCGCGGGTGGAAAACTGGTGCGGGAACCTGATCCGGCGTATCCGTTCCCCGCGGGTTAAGGTTACCGGCCCCTCTGATTGAGCCGCGGTCACCTCCAGCCGCGCCGCCTCCCGCCCTGCCCATAAGCGCCTTTACCAATTAGCCAGGCATTTTGATTAGTTTAAACCTTTGATCCCGCTTTGGGGCCCTCGGCCTCCATCTGTCCTGTCAGCACCAAATCCCTCCTGGGGGTCTGGATCGGGGTCATGGCTGCTTCTCCCCCCTGCAACAACTCACTGGGGTGATGGTGGGGACCCTCCAGTGCCACGGGGCTGAGACTGGGCGCAGCTCATGACAGTGATGTGGGTGCTCCTTGAGGGGATGGGGGGGACAGTCCCCACTGCGCCTTCCCCTCAGCCCAAGCTCCAGCTTTGACCGCGCTCCACCGCAGGCTCCTAAGGATGGGCTTTGGCCACCCCGGAGCTCTCAGAGCCCCATCCATCCATCCCCGGCCACGGTGATGCTGTTGTGCCGCAGCGATGGCTCCGCCACCGCCTTCCGCGCGGCTCCGGTGTCAGCGCAGCAGCGGTTATTGTTCCTCAGCAGCCCCAGGGATTGGGTACCTCATCACTATTTCATGGCCGAGCCTCCCTCAGCCCCCCGGGCGCTGCGATACCCGAGCCCGGAGCGGTGTAACTGACCCCCAGCGAAACAGATACGGGTCAGCTTTCGGGATGGGGGGGATAAGTGGGTCAGGGTCCTGCGGAGGGGCTGGGGGGCTGTGGGGAGCTGTGGGCAGCCGGGTCTGGTGGGGTCCGGCGGTGCCGGGTCTCGGTGGGTGCCCATCAGCACTGAGCATCCAGGAGCTGCAGCTCTAAGTGTTGCCCCCCCTGGTCCCCCCCATGGGGGTCAGGTTCCCTTTGGAGGCTTGTCCCTGCATCCCCTTGAGCTGAGGACACCCGGACCCCCCCCCTGCATCACTCCCAGCTTTGGGTGGGGGGGGTGGCTTTGAGACCCCACGTGCTCACGACAGCCCCCCCTGTGCGAGCATCACGAGGGTGCCCCCACCCCGACTCCATCCAACACCGTTCCACAGGGATGGGGGATG
>JANRGW010039449.1:0-13037 GCA_024733675.1 Psilopsiagon aymara | reverse complement strand
CTTTTGATTCTTCCCCCCATTCCCCCCCTCCCCCCCCCCCCCCTTTTTGGAGTTGGGGGAAGAAGGAGGGGGAAGTGAGTGAACAAAATTGCTTTTTTTATGGCTTAAACCATGACAGTTCTTTTAGGAGGGGGAAGTGAGTGAACAAACTGCGTGGCTGATTTACAGCCTAAACCACAACAACATCTATGCCTGCACTGTAAGCAGAACTTCTAGGTGGTTATAGGTAGCCTGCTCAATGTGCTGGCTTTGGCTGAACCAATTCCGTTCATCAGAAAAATGTTGCTTATGCACATTATCCAGTACACTTCTACTGTACATCAGATTTTGAAACATTACACAGAGTATTTCCTACAAGGCTTGATTAAGGTTAATAGAGTAATTTAAAACAAATAATTCTCTGATAAAAGGAGGAAGACAAAAGGAGATGCTAAAAATACATTGTTCTTAAACTGTGATCAAAAGATGGGTTTGGTCAGAATATGGGCCTCATTTGAGACACTAATTAAGAAGCTTACTTTATCACTACCTTGTACTTCAAAGTAATTTCAAATTCAACCCAAAGAATAAGTACTCTGTGAATGACAGCTTTGCCAAATAGCTTTCTGATGCAGCATTTAATGACCTCTGCCTCAAATCACTCAAATCAATGACTTTATGGCTGCTCTAACTATAGTCACAGCTCAAGCCACTAACATACTATCAGTCATCAATGCCTGCCAACAAATTAAGTGCTGTAAGGAGGAATGAAAAAAATCTCCCATAAATCTAATTGAGACAAGAATTCCCTCTTTAATTTCAGCAAAAATCCTTAAAATAATATGCCAAGAAAATGATTCCCAGAGGAATCATAACGTTTGCGCTCCTAAAGAGGAATGATAGAGTCCATCTGCCGCTCACTGGCATTTTAACTGTGAGTATGATCTTGTCCTATAAAAGAACTGTCTTAAAAGATAAACTTCTAACTCACGAAATAACTTAGGCCCTGAAATGGAGGCATTCATGTTACATACTTTAAAGCCTACAATGCAAGGAAAGGTTTTGATCCACTCTTTATTAGTTTCTAAAGGGCAGGATGGATGAGAAGGAATCTAATGGGATAACCATGAGACTGAAAGAAAAGCCCTGAAGACTGCAAGAAATTAAGAGGCTTTTTTTTCCAGTAGATTAATTACTAAACAAGAAAAAGCTTATTTAGGAATACTTTGATTGTTTCTCTTCCTCCTGATCTTGTAATGCAGTGAGTGCAGCTCCTACAGGCGCATCTTCACACTCACTGCTTTCTCACAGTCCCCACAGGCTTTTTACTGGTCACAGCTTTTCCTCAAACTGGCTAAGTATCTTCATTCTCCAACAGAAGAAAGCAGGTAGGCAAACAAGCACAAAAATTCGTACTGCTACTTAAGACAAGTCTGCTGAAACTGGAGCAGAAACTTCAATGCTTCTACCCACAGCAGGGAAGATACAGTAACAGTCTTCAGCACTGCGTACCTAGGGACTACAGAATGTGCTATTTCATTTATATTACCATGAGATCCCTAACTTGCCTAGATTTAAGCTTCCTGGGGTACATTTACATGTCTTGGGCATATCCCCAGGAAAGAAAATTTACATTCTGCGTGGTCTTTTCTGAACCAAGAGCCCCCACAAGAAGCAACTGATTTTTTCTTTTCCAGGCGAATATTACAGTTGAAAAACACCAGTTCGCCAGAAAGTAACGCAAAGGTAGCTGTCCCGAGTCCCTGATAAAATACTTTAGCCATTATTTATTGGCTGTACTTTCCCTCCCTCTTGCTGAGATTCGCCTACCTCACTTTCCCTCTCTCCAATTGGGATAATCCTACCTCATCCAAAGTAACTCCTCATGAACACCCCACAAACATAAAAAAAAAACCAAAAAATAAAAGAAAACAAAACACACACACAAAAAATCCCAGTTATTCAGTGTACTTTACTTTTAATTTTGCAGAGAAATCTAAAACAAGATTCTGATGCACTTAACCAGCAAGACAGCATCTGGCACGATGGGTGGAAGACAGGAGGAAGACTGGGTTTCCAATGTGTAACAGTAAAACTTTGCAATCCTAAATATTTTTGTTGTCAAGAAATCCATTTCAAACCCAGCTCCAGTGTCTAGCTTATTATGTTAACATTTTCAGCATATATGATGGCAGGTGTTATATACGTCAGCAGGAAACATGTAATCACAGCAAATTAAATGAGTTAGGCTAGAGGGACTGCTTAGCACTGTGTGGCACTACATGGTGTTACACAGAAACACCCTCAGCAGTCAACTTTATCTTCCAGGTTGCTTTGAGAATACTTTGGGTTAATGAAAAGTAAATTCCCAGACCTCTCACAGACTGTCTTCTACAGGAGAGTTCTTCAAACATAATTTATCATATAATTTTTCCAGTCAAACATCTTTAACAAATCTTTATCAACTACTGATAGATTCTAGCGTGCAACATGTTCTGCAGTTATGCAAGCATCAGAGGGATGCTGGGATGTGTAAGAAAACAGGACAACTGTTCTCCTCCTGTTAAGTTACAGTTAAAAATGCTAAAGAAAGCCTACTGCTTCAAATGCAAATCTGAAAGTCAGCCATCTACACTGGGCATTACTTCATAAATCACACTGCTTATATTCAAAATATTTTTCCTACAAAAGAAGAAAAGTGTAAAATCATATGTAGGGAACATCTACAACAAAAGATTAAATAATTCATTACCATATCAACCCAACTATTATGTCTGAAACTAATAGGTTTGTAGACAAAATACATTCAAATAACTTGTCTCGCTGGCCTATTAAGCAAGCTAGGACCACTGTCCACCAGCGATTCAGATTAACCTTCTACTTCGCCTTGCAAGAATACTGGAGGCTCAACATTTGTAATAAGCCTGGCATTTGTGTCAGGTGCTGAAATCTGTAAGTCAGACTGGAAGTTACAAAAAAGGCCTCAAGATTCCCTTAAGTTATCACAACAAGCAATACTTCAGACACAGCTTGTGGCATTACTTTGGTAGCTGAACAAATCCATTAAGCACACTATTCACTAAAGTCTTCAGGTATGTTTTCAAAGCAGCTAACCCTTTTAGTGCTTGGACTGTAGCCATGGCAGCACAAAGCTAGCTGGGTCCATACTCAGGTGGTTTGCTCAGGTTGACCTTCACAGTGCTCCATATTAGCAGCAACTGATATTAGCTTAGGCAGTTAATTGGAAACTGGCTTGAATATGTCAACAAAAGCTGGAGCTGCTTGCAAAACAGGCATGTCCTTAATGTCTGTAGCTATTACCTGGATGTGCAATAAAATGCTAAACATGTCAGTGTTGTAGGTCTAGAAAATTCTATGAAAAAATGTAACTTGAACACAGTGACACAGTGAACAACACCCACACTTTGGTAGTACTTTACTTTATCTCTTAAGAGTATTCCTATGAATTAAAAATGCCCCTATTTAATCTGGGAGAAACAGCATTGAATAAGAAACATTTAATTCTCTTCTGTCTGAATCTAAACAGAAGAAAAACATCCCTGATAACACAGGTTAAAAACACAGTGCAGTGCTAAAATATATCTAATGAGAAAATACTCATCACAATGGAAAGTGACAGCACTGTAACTTCACATGCTGAGACACTGTAGTTGGCTTTAACATAGACTTACCAACTGATCGCTTTATCTGTCTTTAAAATGGATCACAACTCTTCCACGCACAATAAAACAACAAGGTACATATTTTACACAACTACTTCACGGCCTACATTAAATACTCCTTTAAATCAGTAGCTTGGTTTATGGAATATCTTCTAGCTAGGCATGTCTGCTAACTAGGTCTCAAAAGGCCATTTTAAACAATAATTAATACAAGCATTCTATGCATTTTCTGCAGACACTGCAAGACATTACTAAATATTTAAAGCAACACTAGATATTCAGGATACAAATAATGATAGTAGGCCTTTCAAAAAATTACATATAGCCATGAAAATCACATATTACCACCTTCAATAGCACAAACAGAATCTTCATCCTGGCTTTGACCAGCACTACATTGAACACAGAAGTCTTCATTGCTGAAAACATCCTTTCAATGCACTGAATGGCAGCCTGTGAAGATTTGATTTGTAATTGGTTTTGAATAATTCTAAAATGAATGGGTGAATGGGAAGCTGATGCCAGTGACTCATTGCAAATGCAGTGACATCCCCTCAGCGCTATCAAACCAACCTCTGCATCAAATTAAAATGACACTACTGTCCTTCAGAAATGAAGTGAAACTGTGAAACACTGCTGGAAGATTTTGCACAACTGAACACAATATTTGGTAAAAAAATACACGGACATGAACAGAAAATATATCTAGCAAATGACAAATTCAGCAGGCACTCTACAATATTTTAATTTCTTACTGTAAGCTCTAAAATTCTAATTGCATTGCTGTCTGTGATGACTCACTGTAGCAGTAACTGACACTACGCACTCAAACATCTCAAAAAATCTGGTTTAAGTTTGCATACTTATCTGTGGTTGTTGTTTTGTTTTTTTCATCATCTGAGTTTTCTCAACTCCCACCCTACCCATCCTTCAGATGACTTCAGATCCTACCAAATTCACTGTTTCAGAGCTCTGATCCTGCATTCTCTTCACTGCTGTATGTATGCCAGCTGTCCCAAAACAGTAAATTGCCATCCATATGTACGCATGTATGTGCCCATATACATTTTTTTACACACTTCTTCACCTTGTACCTCCCTCCCCTCCCCCTTTAATCCAACCAACTCCTTTGTTGGTCTCAGTAATTCTGTTCTTCCCTTCTAGGACACACTGCTAGGTCTCAGAAAGATGGCTTCGCTACTGCAGTGTCACACACTCAGCCTGCATTCCTTCCTATAAACATCTAACACTAAGCAATAGTTTCAAGCTTTAATGTGAAGTACCAGAGTACTCTGTCGGAACACCCCACCACCAAAACGGGGACAGGCCACAACAAGCTGGATGGGACATAGCATAAATGGGACTATGGAGTCAGGGTACAGCAGGCATAGGCCAGAGGAAGAAAAAGAGCAACCAATCTTTTTATTTTGGAGATCAAGTGAAAATCAAATTAGAAATGCAGGAAGCTCCAGAAGACTGTTTATTAGCAGCATCACAGGACCTTAGAGCACTAAACAAGAACTGCTAGGCAAACACAAAATGGAACAATAAATGAGGAAAGAGTACTGATCAGAACAGTGCAAAAAGCACAGAATTTTTTTCCCTCATAGACACAACAACAAAAGGAAGTTTAAAAAACTATGAGAAAGCATCATATGTATTTACAGGAGCAGTTTTCAGTGGTGAAGCAACATGAAAAAAATCAGAGGTCTCTCCCTGAGTTTACCAATTAGATGATGAAGACTGCTGTCATGGTACAGCAGAAAGGAAAACTGGTATAACACCGCTCATGCTAATATGTGATAACTAAGGAGGCAGCAAAGAACTGAGATAAATAGCTCATATTTGATGCAGTACAGGAGGGGAAATGAATAAAAAAACCAACTAAAAATGTAAAAGCAGCTGCTTTGGAACAGGATCTTTGCAACTATATTTCAAATGCGAAGTGGTCTGTAGATACCCGTGGGACATAAATCTGCAAGAATTTGGCATAAATTGTTATGTCCTAAATTTGCTATTTTCTAAAAGGAAGCCAACACTGAAGATGCCATCAATGTGACGTAAACAAGGAATGGTGCTACAGTCCACACTCATCAAAAATGTCATTAAAAAAAACCCATGGTATCCAAGTGATTAATTGGATTGGGGAAGCCTTTACTGGTGGGCTGACCTTGCCTAGCTGCCAGACACCCACGCAGCCCCTCTTCCACTTTCCTTCTTAACAGGAGAGAGGGAGAAAATGAGATGAAAAATCTCATGCATCGAGATAAAGACAGGACACTCACCACTTCTGCCAGGAGCCTGCTCCAGTGTGGGCTCTCCATAGGCTGCAGCTTCCTTCAGGGCATGTCCACCTACTGCAGTATGGGGTCCTCCCTGGGCTGAAGGTGGAGATCTGTTCCACTACGGACCTCCATGGGCTGCAGAGGCACCGTATTACATATGCCCCAGTATATCAGCTGGGGGGAGTTATCCAGAAGGGCTAGATCACTGCTCAGGTTGGGCTGGGTATCGGTCAGTGCATGGTGAGCAGTTGTATTCTCTTCCCTTGTTACTTCCCTTATCGTCATTATTATTGGTGGTAGCAGCAGTGGTTTGTGTTATACCTTAGTTACTGGGCTGTTCCTACCTCAGTCCATGGGAGTTGCATTCTTTCAATTCTCCTCCCCATTCCTTTGGGAGCGGGGAGTTACTGGCTAGGCTGAAATCACTCACTGCCTTCCAATGGTCTGCATCACAGGCTGCAAGGGAACCTCTGCTCTGGTACCTGGAGCACCTCCTCCCCTCCTTCTGTACTGACCTGCGTGTCTGCAGGGCTGTTCCCCTCACTTTTTTCTCTTTGCTCTCTCTCACAGCTGCTGCCCAGCATTTTCTACCCTTTCTTAAACATGATATCCCAGAGGTGCCACAGCTCAGCTGTGCCCTGAGGTTGGCCTACTGGAGACAGCTGGAACTGGATGTGTCCAACATGGGGCAGTCCCTGGTCTCCTCTCACACAAGTCACCAGTGCAGCCCCAGTGCCAACCAGTTGCCAATAGAGTAATCTAATGTTTGAGCATATTTTTCTGAAGACATCTTTATTGGGCTACAGCTAGAGGGCCTACAGCTAGCTATAACTGTAAACGTGTACCATATATATATACTAATATCAAACCGCTCTAACTGCTCTATAGAACAATGCAAGATGGCATTAATATGACTGTTTCTATAATTATAAACATACATTCTTGGAACAGAAAGAAAAGGAGAAAGAGGCTGAGAAAAGGGAAGAGCCACTCCTCCTAGAGCATTTACTCCATCTGTCTCACAGATCACTTGAAACAGAAGAAAAGTGCATTAACCACTTTTATTTTAGCCATAAAAATACATGCAGAAATACACATGTCATTGCTTTTTGGGTCTGTTTAACACAGTTTTAGATTAGTACTGACTCATTAAAAGTCATGTTTATACTTATCACGAAAACTAGAGTTCTATAACCCTACTTACTTTAATAGCACTAAATTTCTATTTCTCTACTAAGTAACAATTCAACAAAGATTAAAGTCCACTGTAAGAAACACTTCTAAAACTTTTTATTATCATCCTTGATACAACTTACTAATTTTCATCTGAAGCTAGATCTCACAAAAAAATATTAATTCTCACTAATATTTAAAATACAGTATGTACATGAATGCATGCACACGCATGCACAAATGTTTTATGACATTTCTTTTGTCCCCCTGAAATAACACATCAAGCCAAAATATTTATTTATCTGAAGTACAGCTATGCTCTCAACAGTCTCTCATGGATTAAAAGAAATCAAATGCCAAAACTAGTATGCTTCCCCCTGACTGCCACCAAATTATACAAAATACTACATATTGACATCAACTCACTCACTGGAGCATACTGCCTGAAATTAGGAATGTTATGTGCATTAATGTTTTCTACTGACAAGGGACTAGTGAACTGGGAATTCTTGTTTCAGTCTAGTATTACAACATTGTTGCACAAAGCATTTTGCTTTCAAGCCAAGAATTCCCCACAAACCATTAATCTAAGATATTCTATTCATTATCATCTGAATTTACTTCTTCTAAAATATGTAGCTCAAAAACTGCTGAGAAACTACTTGCAACCATTTTTTAAGTGTATCACATAACCCTCTGGCTAAGGCTAACTGAATACTAATTAAAATCATTAAGATGATTTGAACAAGAACAGGAAAATACTGTCTAGATGAAATTATGAGGAAAAATTAGATACCACTTGACTGAATCGTGCCTTTAGACACAGCACTTCTCATTTGCAAAAAATGAGCATTTCTTCCCCTCTCAGAGGGGTTTTTGACCTTTTAAGGCACCAATATCCAAATCCTCCTCAGACTAACTCGTTCATCTTCTGACCCAAGACTCCCAAGCATATTTCACTTCCTTTATGGGCATAAATAAAACTACCTAAACTCTAAATATAATTTGTTACCAAATTTTAATATCTTCTTTAGAACATTATTTTAGTCTTCTGATAAAAGGGCAGGAAGACAAATAACAAACAAGTTGTATGACATCTGATAAATGAAATTACAACTATATCATTCTCCCTCCATAAAAATACCAGTCCCTAGTCCAGACTCTTGCCCCTGAGAAAACAAAACAGACCAAACTCTTCAAACCTATGCTCACACCACAGAAGAACACGGATTTGAACCTCTTCTATCTGCCAAGAAGACTGAACAACGTATACCAACAACAGCTTTCACAAAACACAAGTGGGGAGAGTAATGAATGAAGTTTGCAATAGCAAAAAAATTTCCAGTGGCGTGATTGAGAAAAAGAATGCATAACTTGTACTGCAAGCCAAAATGTCTGATAAACTGTGTGTATTAGCTCCAGCTTGAGAAATAATATTAAGCACTAATGAAATAGTCCAGAAATTTTTTAGCAGTTTATGTCAAGACCACTGGACAAGATTCAATTTAAAAAAGAATTTGCAAGAACTTTCTTTATCTGTAATGATGAACTCAATCAAGCACAACGATTCAAGCACTGAGACTCAGGCAAATTGAACATTCAGCTTGAATTTGGGATTCCTACCTTTGCCAGGGGAAATGAAGTCCTGAAGGAAAAGGCACTTCCCTTCAACCATCAACCTCAAATGTGATACTGTCCACAACACACAGCAACACTGATAAATCTATAGTGAGCATTTTCAAAAGTGAATGATATCTAGGGCTGATTAATGCACACTGTACTTTAGTGCATTTATTAGTCTATTAGTGATGATTGCACGCATTCTGGGTTTGTTTATACAGTCACTTCTGAAGATTCGCACTGTTTATCTCCTAATTCCCTTATACAAAAATAAGAGAGGAACATTTACTTGAGAAGGATAACTGTTGAAGAGATTGTGCACAAATGCCAAAGTACATTATGGGTGCTTTAAAAATATGATTTAAATGGATATGAAACACCAGGATATTCATCTGCAATGCTTTTAAGTGATCTGGATATATTTATACTAAATTATGAGTCTAATGTAGAAGTCATCCTGTGATGCTAAAACCAGTGTTTTTATAAAGTTGGTCTTTTTGTTTTGGCTACATCTAGGTGACAAGTTACAGGAGGCTGCTTTTAAAAGCCAAAGAAAATGCTGCTCTCCCCAGGAGACGGAGATCAGTACATGTGGGGAACTCTTAACATGCCTGGGTAAAAATATGAAAAAGGAATAATTGATATATTTTAGGCCAGTGAATATTTTACAACGAATGGTCAGATTTTACATGTTTGTGTGGGTGAAAGGGTAAATGAATGACTTACCAGAGTAAGTTTATAGCTCAGCAGAATACAAAAGGGTTGTTGCTACAAAGTTAGGTCCAGCTGCATGCAGTTCATCAAGTGCATTAAATAATAGTTTCACAACTGATTTTTAGGCACAACAAGCATAGTATCATTGAGGGCCTTTGTTCCAGGATAACTCTCTTCTCCTTTTTCATAACTCTTTTTCACAACTCTGTTTCACTCTTTTCAGAACAGATTTTGATGAATATCTTTTTCAATGAAAATGCCTAAGGCCATCTTTGTTTTAACTCTTACTCTTTCTCCTTCCTTTGAGTCTTATTGAGTAGGCCTGTCTGCCCCTTTCTAATACTACTTCATATTCACTTTCATGCCACTGTACTGTTTTCTTTCTGCCTTTCCTGATGACATCAAGATTCTATTTCTACTTTCTAACCTTTCTGTTCCCCATGCCACAAAAGAAAACCTTTGATTTGCAAAATACACCTCACAAAAATCACTTGGAAGATCTGAGTATTGCAATTAAACAGAATGCTACTTTATTCAAATCTAACAATAACTGTCAAGAAATGCTGAATAAACACATAGGCTAATATCAAGGAGAAACAAAGCAAAATAAATGACCAACCAGATGGCATCCCTTGACCTGACGAGGGCTTTAGCGGTGCGTTCACCTGATCCCAGTTAAGATCATCATCATCTGACTGACTATAGCCACAGGAACTGAGAGGCTCATCAAAAGTACAGCATCCTGTAAAATAAACATAAAGATAAAAACTAAACAAGGCATGCAGATAGCAGTCTGTGTAACTTTAAGATGTCTCAATGCAAATTATTATATAGTTATTAATCATCACTTTCGGAGAGGGTGTAAAACCTTCTTGCCATGAAGACAAAATCTCAAGGGTAAAGAACAGATTTAGAACTGCAGAGAATTTTTCTCCGATGACACAATCATCAAGTATCGAAAACAAACCAGCAAAATAAAAAGCAGTAGGACTCAGAACAGTGTAAGATTGAACGATCAGCAGTCTTCAGGAAAAACAAACTATTCCATGCCTGAGAAGATTTGAGAAGAAAACTGTGAGGGGGAGAACATGAGCTCCTAGCTGATGGATCTTGGTTTCTGAGTAAGGGAAGGCCTACATGCTTCCAGGTGCACTATGCTATGAACAGGCACCAGCCTGGGTTTGTGGGGTCACTGCCTCTGGTACAATACAGCACATCTACCTCCAAATGCCACTCTACACGTAGCCTCAGACTCTCTGAAAGAAAGCAGCATTATATCCTCTCTTTTTCCCACTTCCTCCTAAATAATTTAGAAAAGAGTAACATGTTATAAAAACTCACACTATCCAAAGCTGGGACAGGGGAAAATCTCATGTCACAGATTTACAAGAATGGAATTTAACATTATCCACAGGAAAATGGAAAAGCTCTGCTTTGTTCCTCTGGTACAGAGGAAACTTTTTCAGCTTTTTTTACACTGTTCTTTTCTAACAGGAGACTAACACAGGGTTACAAAACTCTGTTTTCTTTGATGTTTGATGCTTCACTCCAGTGAAGAATGACATCTTTCCTATTCAGGAAAACAAACATAACCCTAGTCACAGATATTTCTATCCATATTTAAGTAAATGCTGCAGCTGTTCAAACAAAACTAAACCTTAGGGCTATTTATCATCTTTGCTATCTGTCCATAGGCACAGTAGGCTTAGCCTTGCCAAGCTGTATTAAAATAGGAAACAGACAAAACCTAACTCTAAAAAAGACCTTAAAAAATCTAAATTTTCCTGGGAGTTTATAAATGGCAATACAGAATACCTTACAAACAAGCAGAAGACAAAATTTGGCTAGTGGTCATCTTATACTCTTCTCCTTCCTAAAATATCTTTCTATAGGAAGTTTTCATTGGCTCTAAGTTTATCAGGGAAATTGGCAGCTCTGGGTGCTGCAATCTTCTCTACAATTTTAGGTGCACAAGATTCACTTAGATAATCTAATGGGAACAGAAAACCCATTAAGGAATTCACAACTCAAAACTCTGATATTTCACCCCAAAGTTAAAAACACATATAAATTCTCTCTCTCCTAAAGTTAAACCATTTCACAAATTCAAGGGCTTTGTAAAAAGTATACCAAACAGCATCTGCAACATTTCCAGTAGGAAGGCTTAGAAAATTAGGCAGCCATTGTTCTAGTACTTGCAGAAATATTATTTCAAACTTCATAAAATATGCCAGAAGCTAAGTTTCATGCATAAAAGCAAACCATCAACTTTCACAGACCTATTTGTCCTTTTTTATAAAAACAGAAAAGCCCATACCACAAGTAAAGCAAAAGGTAGCTTCCTTGCAAAGGTACTTTAAATGATACTCGGAAATGCATTTAATGATCAGCTATGCAACGCACAATGTAGTAGCTTGGCAAAAAATAAACACCAAAATAAAACCTGGCATAAATAAGGGTTTATATTCAAACACAGTACTAATGAATGTATGGAATGGCTCCCATACCTCATTATATCATACATATCTCTAGCAATAAGAAAACATAAAATAATTTAAGGTGTTTTCTTGCTCAAACTCAGAAGTTCAGCCAAACACTGCAAAATGTCCAATACTGGAAAAAAAGGAAGAGTGTGATGCTACATGGTAAGGGTTATCCCTTTCTCACTAGTTAGGAAGATGTCAAAACCATGGATAAATAGAACGACAGTTCTACTTGTCTAGACCATTTATCTGTCAAAGCAGGACTGTTTCTCACTGCTTGTTTTTCTTCATTTCTGTTGCGAGTCCACAGCTAAATCACTGTCAGGATTTATTTTTTCTTTTCTTTTATCTTTGCCATTGACATCCTTCAAACCTTTGTGAATTTACTATAACTTCTCCAAAGTGGGTATCCAACCTTTACATCTGCTGCAAAAGGAACTTCAAATTCCTTCCATTCCTAAGTCATTTCCATCCATAATTAATAACCAAACTGTACCAAGTATTAACCAGTTCACAGATGACCTCTAACAGAACAGTTACCAAGCCATTTTTCTTCCTATAGCCTGCCACTAAGATGAATACTAATGAAGGCTTTGCCCAGCCATAGCTTTCTGGCAAGTCTTCTGTAGATTAAAATAGCATACACACCATATAAAAGTGTTAGAAGTCTAGGCAAGTTTACAGACTGGACAAATAATAATGAAGAACATCTTACTGGAACAAAAAAAAGACGAGTCATTGTCGTGGTTTAAGCCTCTCAGCCACACAGTTTGCTCACTCACTCCCCTCTCTTTCTTCCCCCCAGCTCCTGGAGGGATGGGAAGGAGAATCAAAAGAATGCAAATCCCACAGGTTGAGATAAAAACAGTTTAGTAACTAAGGTATAACACAAACCCCCTACTGCTACCATCAATAATAATAATGACAAGGGAAGTACAAGGGAAGAGAATACAACAGCTCACCACGTATACCCAGACCGACCAAGCAATGAACCCCACCCCCTTCCGGGTCTCTGCCCTCCGTTTTTATATAGTGGGCATGACGTGCTGTGGTATGGAATACCTCTTTGGTCAGTTTGGGTCAGGTGTCCTGTCTCTGCT
>JANRGW010039448.1:0-23745 GCA_024733675.1 Psilopsiagon aymara | reverse complement strand
GGATATAAGGAAGAAATTCTTTAGTGTAAGGGTGGTGAGGCACTGGAATGGGTTGCCCAGGGAAGTTGTGAATGCTCTATCGTTGACAGTGTTCAAGGCCAGGTTGGACATAGCCTTGGGTGGCATGGTTTAGTGTGAGGTGTCCCTGTCCATGGCAGGGGGTTGGAGCTTGATGATCTTAAGGTCCTTTCCAACCCTAACTATTCTATGATTCTGTGATTTACATTATGGTGTAAGTGCATTAAAAAAGAAAACAAAAAAAAACACTAACCCCCACCAAAAAAAAGAAAAACAAAACACCATCAAAACAAAACCCCAAACAAAACCAAAACCATAACACAAAAAAAATACCCAAAACCAAAAAACCTTTTGTGGATTAAAAATATTGAACCAAATCAATGGTATTCTCCAGTATTTATCAGCTGTACCAATGAGGGCTCCTGCTGGCCAGGGGGACCATGCTTAGGCGAAGCTTCTGCACATCACAGTCAGTTACTGTGAGGTGCTGTGGCTGACTGGAAGGATTTGGAAGAATGGAAGAACTGACTCACACAGCATGGGCAATCATGAGTTTGATGGTTGGGAGAAAACGCAGAACAGGCAATCTCACAGGAGTGTTTTAGACTCTTCCCTGTGCTTATGAAGTTTATGTACTTAAGCTTAGCAGTTATCAGTCAGCACCTGAGACTGCATAAATAAAATATAACTGATTCCTCATCCCCACCTCAAAACTTAATTTTTTATTCTGCACATGCTTATGGGTCTGTGGGACTTTCTTTGCTAAGCAGATAACTGACAGCACGTGTTTTTTTCTTTACACATGTATTTTTCATTCCATTTCAGCTGCAAAAATCACTTTCTGCTGCAAACATAAAGGATTTATACTGTTAAGTTGAAAACTTGTCTTAGATAGTTTTTCATCTGTAAAACAGTGGGATAAAATGCTTTCAAGAATCCAATCAAACCATGGCAGAAAACCAGGTCCAAATGTTGTCTAAAAGGGGATCAAACATTCAGTTTAATTATAGCAGGAACAGAAAGGAAATGAGAAATTCAGAGCTGTTCCACTAGGTGCATGATATTCATTTGAGGTAGTTTTTATTATACTAGTAATTTCAGCAGAAAATAAGGAAGCTATATAAATGACTTTTCAGCTTGATATCAAAGAAAAGTAATTTTACCAGGCCAGGCCTATATTATGCTATTTAAAAACAGGGTGAAAGACTCTGAGAAAGATCTGCTTTATTCACCCACTGCAACACATTTAAACTGTGCTTACACAGCCAGTGAAGCAGCTGCATGGTCGAGCATCCCTGACTAGTCTGGCTGGATGGTGCCTGGGGTGCATCACACTTCCCACTGATGCAATAAAGTTTGTGTTTCATGAAAACAGGGAATAGAGAAGGAAAGAGGGTGAAGGTCAAGGTGCAGTGAGCTTGTGTACCCAGATGGAGATGAGAAGTTGTTTGAGAACCCATGACTTGCGTGTAGTATAATCCTACAGCGTTAGTCATGTCTTAACCAATGCTGGGACCAGTATAAACCCAAAAAGAGTCTTGGCTTTTGATGTTCCATATAGTGCTACAGGTCTCAGAAAGGATGATTTTTTTTCTGTTCTGTTCCAAGGGCAGTGAGAGGTCTGGCCTCAATTTCTTCATCCTTCAGGAAAACCTCAGTGCAGACAAGTTCATGAGAGTAGAGAGTTTTCATCCCCACTGGAGTTCCTTGCTTGGGATGTGCTCTTATATTATTAGATGAACAAGAATGGAGTAAAGACATCTTATCACATCCTAAATAAAGTCTAGAGAAATAGTCTCTGATTCCTGCTAGAGATTGAAGCTCTACATTTTTAGTTAAATCCTACTGCTGAGAACCTTTTGTGGATGAGGAAGATCACACCAAGAAACTTATTAACTTGCTCTACCATTCAGACGAGAGAAGATCTCACTTTCATGGCCTTCTTTCTAGGCCCAATTATTAGCACTCAGTCATAGAATAGTTTGGGTTGGAAGGGACCTTTAAACACCATCTAGTCCAACCTCACTGCAATGAGTAGGGGGACATCTTCAACTAGATCTGGGTGACCAAGCCTAATCTGATCTGATTTGCAACACATCCAGGGACGAGTCACCCACAATCTCCCTCTGCAACCTGTTCCAGTGTTTCACCATCTTAATTGAAAAAATTTCATCCTTATATCTAGTGTAAATCTATTCTCTTTCAGTTTAAAACTGTTACCCCTTGTCCTATCACTACAGGCCCTACTAAAAAGTTTGTCCCCATCTTTCTTATAAGATCCCTTTAGGTTTTGAAAGATCATAATAAGGTCTCCCTTGCACCTTCTCTTCTCAAAGCTGAACTATCTCACCTGTGTCAGCCTTTCCTCAAAGGAAAGGAGAGGCATTTCATCCCTGTGATCTGCACCTGCTCCAACAGGTCCCATTCTGTCCTCTGCTGAAGACTCCAAAGCTGAATGCAATACTCCAGGTAGGGTCTCATGAGAGCAGAGTAAAGGGGGAGAAGGACCTCTCTTGACCTATTGGCCATACTTTCTTGAAATAAATAATTTGTTTTACTTTTCTGAGGCATTTGTTTGGGTGACATTGTTTACTGCTAACACTAATTGCATGTTACAAATGTAGTGTCACCACCTACTTAGTGGTGCTGAACAGTGCTGGGACAAAGCCTGAAAATACTGTTACTCTTGAAGCACAGTCGTTGACCACCATGCTAGACATGCAAATAAGGATCAAAGAGTTAATCCAGTCTGCATTTGAATTTCACATTGCAACTACCTTAAAGGAGCAGAATCTGAAAACAATTAAATCAATCAATCTTTTTAATTAAACCACTTAATAATTAAACCTGTGCTGGCACCACTGTAAATGTCTTTAGAAATAATTGATACAAAAACATGTTAAACATGTTTATTCTATGTAAAACACTGAGAATCAGTGCAGGATTAAGCCACTGTTGGCTGTGTTTACAGTGCTTTGATAGTCTGCGAATGACTAAAGCATGTAACGCACAAGAGAATGCACTTTAACAACCCATTGCCTACAAAACATACAGTTCCTGACAGGAGGTGATGCCAGACACATTGAGGAGGAAGCCCAACTTAGTTACCGTGCAGAGTTTTTGCCTGAACATCTTTATTTATAAAAGGACGAAATGATTTTAAGTTTTGCTTCCTGTCAGGATCAAGTGCTTGGCCAACATTCAACCCTGTGGGCTAGAGTCCAGCTCAGACTGTGTTTGCATCTAAGTATGGCAGGCCTATTACTGAAATGCAGATAAGTTCTTGCATTGGCTCATCACATAGTTATCCAAATATCTAAGTACTGTGGAATATTATGGCACCTCACTGTGTCAACTCATTCTCCAGCTGCCAGTCTAGAAATTGCATTTCACAAGAATCGTTTTGCTGAGGTTTTATCTTGGGGGCATTATTAGATTTTACCATTAGTGGTGGACTTGGCAGTGTTAGGTTAGTGACTGGACTTGTAAAGGTCTTTTCTAACCTATACAATTCTATGATTCTGTGATTATGGTAGGTCAAAACAGTTCACTCCTTTGCCTTTTCAGCTTTACAAATGGTCATATTGAAAAAACTTGCTGCAAACCTCCACTTACAGCTATATTTGTGATGGAGTAAGATCGGTACCAATGGACATGTATTATTTCATTAAAACATGACAAACAGAGAAAAAAATTGCAGTATGTTGTGCTTTCTCACAACAGGTTAGAGTATGGCTTTGTAATTTTAACTCAGTTTAATGCACAATTTACTTAAGAATTATTGCATTTCCCTCTCAGTCACAAGGAACTGGAAGCGCGCTGAAAGGCCAAGAATGAGCAGTAAGGAAATGGAATCTGAGCTTCCTGACTTGCCATCCTGGACCTGGGTGACTTGGAGTCCCAGTCCTCAGCCCCTGGAGATGGCCTGAATGCATCCTGCTGGTCACCGGAGTCAAACAGGTTCAGTGTGTAACAGTTCTTGAATAATGGTTTGAGAAATAAGCCAAGGCTGATTGCACAAACCTTGTCATATTTCATGCACTCTGCTTTTGTTCGTCATTTGTGTCTTCTGTCACCTAGATAAGACATCACAAAAAATAAATAGCTATATCTATAGAACAGAAAAAATGAGATGGCTTTGTAAAACTTGCTGTGTTTTTTTCTTACCATGTGTTATTGTGTTATTTTTCCCTAAGCTCTAAAGGAAAAGAATAAAAACACAGATGTACTCTTCTTTTAAACAGCCTATAAGAAAAATATTGTTAGATACTCTTAGTCCAAATACACATAGTCACTTTCTAAGTTAAAGGTTACATTTCAGTTTGGAGTCAGTTTCATCCTAGTTTCAAAAATCCAGGATCTGTAACATCTATTCTGTGACATTCAAGTTACATTTTCACTGCATTATCAATGATTTTGAATCAATCTGGCAATGTGTTCAGAGAAATCAGGCTGCTTTATGCAGGGTTCACTGCTAGGTAAAAGTGGCCTGGTTTTCTCAGACATCAACCAACAACCAACTACAGACCTCTCTGAAGAAGCGAGAGCTGTATCTGAGCCATTTGTTTGCATATCTATATCTAGATTTGGGAAAGTAAAATTTTTATTTTTAGCAGCCAAATGTGAATATTTCAGAAATGTAAAAATTGCTTCTGCCAAGAGGTAGAGATAAGGAGAAAATCTGAGTTCCATCAGAGTCATCACTGAGATGTAATTGACAGAATGACCTTATCATTTCATGGGAAAACACGTTGTAAGGGTCTGATTCGTGCTAGATCTTGTAGCAATGCAGATACTGTGGACAGAAAAGCCCTATCCATAGGACAAGGCCAAGGATCACAGGAACACAGCATTCCTTCCTGGGTATTACCTGTCCACAAGCGAATATGAAGCAGAGCTAGAGGAAGGGCAGAACTGCATTTCTCTTCTCTCTCCTGGTTTGCCTTTTTCAACAATGATGTCCAGACACTGACAGGGAGCCATGCTGCATCTTCCGCAAGAATTACAGAGCTACCACTCTGGATGTGCACATTGGATCAAATTCCTGCCAACACATCCTCTACCTGATTTCAGCCAACAACACAAAGACCACTGCTGGCTCCATTCCTCCCAGTGTCTCAGTGAAGCCTAGAACTAAGACAGCCCAAATTCAGTCTTGTTATTTACCTTATAATATCCTCCATGAAGAACTGAATGACCTCCAAAGTACTATCATCACTCTACTGCTCAGCAGAGCTCTTCAGCTTAGTGACATGGCTGCACCAGTCCTATTTTGTCAAGCCAGCTCTTTCAAGCATTAGCATGGGGATCATTAGACTGTGCATAGCTCTGAAAGTATGACAGATGTTTGCCTTTCTCAGACAAAGAGCAAAACAAAGCCTGAGATGGGATGTGGTTTCTCCCTGACCATGATAATTGAATGACAATGTTGGCACAAGAACAAAGAGAAGTAACAAATAGTGGCCAGCTTAGGATAGAAATTCAGAGGTGGATTATGAAGACAGTGAGATTTTCAAACAGCTGCCCAGAAAAAAAGGGAGCAAAATTTCCTCATTAGTTTTAAGAGGGACTTTAGCCATTTTTCTGAATAGAAATTTTAAGATGTGGTTTTCTGAGCAGGTGAAGACTCAGTCTCTTGCGGTTGTATGCGTTGTGCTGGGATATCCCAGTTTCCTCCTAATCCCCACATTTATGTGGCCATCTTCCAGATACAAGTTTGCCTGGTGCTCCAATAAAACCCGTGCTTACATGCATAAATGACGCATTCTCCAGAGAGCCAAAATTGTCAGGTGCCTCATCACTCCATGTATGTGTCATGCTGATGCTTAGCTCTTTGCATAATTTCAGCATCTGTGGAGGAGCTATACTACTTCACTAAATGTAAATCTGCAGGCAAGGCTTAGCCATTATTTTGTGCTTGCATGTCTCTTGCCTTGTTTATCTGGGTCTGTATATAGTAGAAGTATTTAATCAACAGAAAAAGTGAATCTTAATGGTTTTTAAATGACGTGTTGATTTGCCTAACCTCGGGGTCAGTCTCATATCTAGCTGTTTAGATGAACACTTCTTGTATATTTTGTTAGCAATGTTTCAGGATCAAGAAAGAGATGCTCTGTTGAGCAAAAACCATCCTTGGGATTTTCTCTAAATTCAAGACTTGCACAGCAGTGTTGTATGTATGCCAGGTTGTACTACCCATCCCATATAGGACAGGCAAGGATCATAAGGTTACCTGGGCAACCTGATCTAGATGAAGATGCCCCTCCCTGCTCATTGTAGGGAGGTTAGACTAGATGACCCTTGAAGGCCCCTTCCAACCCAAACTGTTCTATGGTGCTACGATTCTGTATCTCTGAGCAGATTCAGGAGCCCTCACAGGCTTACCTCTGTGCAGATGTTTCCCAATGAACATTTGTACAACTCAGTCTTGCCAACACAAATCTAAGAGAGGTTCCCTATGCAACACTTATTCCCATTTCAAAGTTGAATGACAGCAGGTAGTAGTCACAGTTGAGTGACCCATTGAAGATGGCCTTGCACAGGCAGTCTGCAGGGACTCATACAGTGAAGTTCACACCTGGTGGGAGGTGTGAAATTAAGCTTCACATAGGAAAAGGCATCAGGTTGTCTTCCTCAGGGACTTGGCAACTACAAATTCTACAGCCTATTTCACAAATGATACTACTTAGACATATTTATCATTTGCAGGTTTGTCCTAAAATCTAAAATGTGTTTTCTCTGCTTCTATTTAAACTGATTTTTGTCTTGCTCTACCGCCACAGGCTGCCTAGAAACCAACCTTTTCATATTGTTCAATTACATCCCCAGTTAGATGCCCATTTTTTATATTAAATTAATATAATTTTCTTATTTTTTAGATTTATATTGCCTAAATTTAAGTAATTTCTACTGTGCTTTGAATACAATTTCTCTTAGTGTCTTTCTGTGCACCAAAGCTAAGTCGCCTAAGCTGTAATTCTTTAGATCACACAATTTCTTCCACTTTTAAAACAATTCTCTTTATAATATTTGTCCTTCTCTAGTCTTCTGGGACTTCAGTATTTTTGTAAATGTACTTTCTTTTGTTAAAAATCATGATTACTCAAGCACGTACAGTTTGATCAGTTCCATAGGGAATCAAGAGCATGTTCATATTGTGTTTCACTCTGAATATAATCTACTCTCTTCAACACTCTTTAATCTACTCTTTGCCTCTCCTGAAGTAGACTTGCCTTCTCATTTTTGTATCTGTTTAAACAACAGTTGCTGTTGATATTTTTGTGACATCTACACCAAATAGGTCCTAAACAGTTTAATTCTCTTCCTGATGATAAGTTTTTCTCCTTTTTTAGTAAGATATATATATGGATGAAAAAGTAGTGTATTACTTAACTTCTCATGCATTTAGACCACTTTTGATTTAGTTGAATTTTTTGCTTCTTTCTCTTTGAAATTAATTTGACCCTTCTGCTTATGACAGTCAAACTTAGATACCTACAGTTACTAGGACTGATTTCCCTTTTTATTTCTCTCTGTTTTTCTGGTTTTCAAGGTATGCCTCATCCATCCTGATCAGCTGCTATGACATTTTCCTATTTTTATTCCATCAGAATGATGTTGTGTCCTTGATATTGCTTCATATAAGAATTACCATCTCTCCTGAACTGCTTTATTCCCTTGTGATTCTTTACTTTTCCTCCCAGTCTGGAGGCTGTTACACTGGCCCTTTTGAAGCACATTGCTACTGGTTATCATCTAGTTCTCTGGTTGAATTATGGCTGTTTGCAGAAATTTCAAATGTCTCTTCTCTAGCACTAGCTACAGTGCTAATTACAGCTGATCAGAAAGTTTAATGAAAACTGCTGATATTTATAAATTCTTAACACAGCTATAGAAATCTATGGATTTAGCTCTTTTGAAGATTTTCTGGAAAGAAAACATGTAGACAGAGGCCTGCTATGCCTTGCCAAGGCACGGTGGTGTCCACACATGCCCTCTCAGCTTTTATTCTTATACCCGTGTAAGATAAGCAGATTGTCCCAGTGAAACCTGCTATCAACACATTGTTTCTCAATATGAACGCAGCACACATACTTTTATTTGGTTGAATAAATAATTGTTAAAAGCATGAATGTGTGTTGCCTATGATGTATTTACTGAAGTGGTTGCTGCTGGTGTTTGTTCAGCTAAATACTCTTAATGCTTTTGGCACGAGAAATCATTTTATGCCCATTACAGTCTCCAGCTCCAAACCTAATAGAATAAGTATCCTGAGATTTAGAAGAAGAATAAGCATATCTATGAATCCAGTATTGTCATAGACCTTAGAGAAAGCTGAAAGTATTTGAAAAGAAGATGAACAGCTGCTTTAAGCTGGAAAGGTGGGAATTAATTGGGGTTTTTTAATGATTTTTTTTTTTTACACAAAAATTTCTGACTTTGTGCCTGCAATGGACTATAGATCTTAACCCTCAGTGTTAGATCCCAACTGGATCCCTAGCATTGCTTGTAATTATTATATAAAGAATGGAATCACAACTTGAAATTAATATTTTTGCATCTGTAAACTTCTTTTTTTAGACGTGTGTCACTCTCTTAATGTCTATTTCTTCCTAATGTATGAAAACATCAGCAGAAGCACAAACACACTGCCCTGGGAGCTCTGGTAAAAACTGCTCCGAACTGTGTCAACACACACCCTGAAATAAAACCTACAATGGCCCAGTCAGTGCTAACTCAGCGCTCATGACTGCTTTAGCCTGTGAACACCAGGTATATTTGGGAAAAATCTACAGCACCAGTGCAGTGACTCGCAGTAAGAACTCAACAGCAATTCCTTTCTGTTCCCTAGGTCTCCCTCAAAGTAAAAACACAGTGGAACTGTAAATGCTGGAAACCAACAGGGTATTGCAACAAATTTGCCACAGAAGGTTCCTTTTTTAGAAGAGGGAAAGCTTAACAAAATATTCATACCACAGATAAAACTATTTGCATAAAGTAAGTTTCAACCAGCATAAGATGTATCACTCAGATGGCTACTGTAGCTGTATAAACTCTAGTTAATATCCAGATGACAAGAGGAAAAGCTTAGTTACCAGATGGATACAAATTGAGCTCACTGGCAAAAATCACAAACTTTGTCACGTTTCAAAAACAAAATAGTGAGTTTACAATCGGGTGTCTGTCTACATCTCACCAAACCTTGAACTGATCTTGGCTCTTCAAGATCATCTTAGTGGTGCTTACTGCAAGCTCCTGTCTCTCGAAGGACATCTAAAGGTTGGCATTTTCAGAAGTACCTTATAGGCAGGGGTCCATACAGATTCCTGAATTCTCTCACCAGCTTGCAGGCCATACTGGAATGGGTAAGCCTGTTCTGTTCTGGTGTCTGATGTTTCCATCACAAAAGCATTGATGATTCCAGTGTCAGCATTTGCAGAGGCCCTCTTGCATTTTACCAAATTCCCTGCTTCTGTCCTTCAGCAATGCCTTCCATGTACATTTTTTTTTCTCATCCTCTAGTGATTACTTTTGCTCTAGTCTCTTTTACAAATGCAAATTTTTGGCAATGATATTAGTTGACACCTGGAAGTATTCTTTCCTTTGACTATATAACTTCCATTGAACTTTGGGGAAAAATAAGCAAATAATCTTATATATCTTTAGCTGTCTACATCAATTTGTGCAATGCACAGATAACAAGGCTATTTATACACGCATTTGGCAGGACAAAGGATTCCTATTTTTGAAGCATTGAAGAGATGGGAAAACATGTTACTTCCTTAATCTTATGAACTCTGTGCCGGTAATGCACCTGCCAGTTCCTCCCCACAGCTATGCAAGGAGCCCAGCCCTGCAAGGCCTAAAAAATTGACTCAGGATGCCTCATTCCTGCAGGTTAAGCCTGAACTTTTGATCCCAGGAGATTGACTCAGTCATGTTGGGGGCCGGAAAAGCCAACTCAGAAAGCAGCTACTGTTACTGTGTGTCAAAAAATGCAAAGCCTGACACATTACTGTATACAAAATAGATTGTGAGACAAGACACCCAGTCTTAGCGCAGGTCCTTCACTCACTTTTTTGACAACTTGTGATAAGAAAAAGTTGATATTAGAGGCATAAATTGACACGAGGTGTAGAAAAAGCTTCTTTACCTGATATGCAACAGTCTAGATTCCACATTCCACCTTCAGGATTTATTTTGATCTCATGTCTAGCTGATGACTGAAGTAATTTGCATGCTTTACCAGGTAAAGGACTCCTGAAAGCTGCATTTATTTATAAGTCATTACCTTAAAAAGACATGATTTTTTTTATTGTTTATCCATTTTGTAAGCTGCTTGGAGTGGACTATAGAATAAGTGACTTTTTTTCTCCCAACATCATACACATGAGAAAGGAAGTGTTTTCTTTCTTTAAAATAGCAGAACTAACACTGACAAACTCATATGCCTAAGGTTTTATAACAAATCTGGCATTTTGTACAATTGCACCACAAATTTTCCCCAGCTTGCAGAATTCTCAAACGCACTAACACCGAGGCTGAGAAGTTCTACTAGTCACCTACTCAATAACCTGCATCTTGGGCACAGACACTTTTTGTGGTTACTTCTACTTCATGAGGAGGCAGTACAGGCAGACCCGGTTTGGCAGTTTTACACAGTAGTGTTTCAGTTGGATTATTGGAGATGCCTGTGGCCCCACACAACATCTACAGCTGTCAAAACAGTCCTCATATCTTTGAGCAAGCCTCTTCTCCCTCTCTACCTAATCTTTTCTAATGCCTATAGCCTGACCCAACCTCTGTGTTTTCACAGGGCTTTAAACTACTAGCCTGAGGCAAGCTGGGAGAAGCAGAGGAAGGAAGGGAGTAGATCAGGAAGTCACTAAGCCAATTTCCCATTAACCAAATGAGCAAAGTCCAGCAAATTTTCCACCTTCTCTGGAACTTTTTTTGAGGTGAGGAAGTCTGAGATGTGAAAATCTCCTATAGCCTTCTGAAGGGCACTCAGTAGTTCATGGCTTATTGCAGCTTCCAGACAGCATTCAATACTGATTTTTGCTATCAGGGTTATATCTCAAGTTTCTAGTTTTCAGCCTTGGACTATGCGCATAGCAGAATTGCGACACACAGTGTGGTTCTTGCCTGAGGTCTACTGGACTCTGCTTTCTTCCCCTTATGCATACAAGTAATCCATGTCTGACTGAATGTCGGGATCCCTGTAACACCACCACATGTCTTTTAATAGCTTGGTGTGTACCACAGCACATATCCATTTGCTTGAGGCACCATGAAATTAATAGAATTGTGACCCTTGAATTGACTTAAATGTCCATTCCTGTTTCCACATTGTCTTGCATGATTGAGCAGAGGAGGTTGCCTCTAATAACAATATCAGATGACTTCCTCCCTTATGTAATTCAAAGTTTTCCTACCTAAATGCATTAACTTGTATTTACTGTAGCTGTCTTATTTTTAAACTCACGTGATTCCGTTTTGTTCTTTAATTAGTCTTGGTTCTTAAGTAGGCCACATACATACTAGACTATCGTCTGATAAAATGAACAAATTGTTTCTTTAAAAGGAAGATGATCCCCTGGGTAAAGGAAACAAAGACCAAATTAAAGCTACAAATATGACAAAGGCAGTCTGATATATACTGCCTTGTTCCAGCAGTATCATGACAGACAGCTTCTAAAAGATTAATTCTCCTATGTAAAGAAAGCTGCCAATCTCCAGCAATGTTGCTCTAAATAATCCAGTATTGGTTGTGTGGGGTTTTTTTTCCTTAGTAAAAGGAAGCTAAAGAAACATATATTTAAAATGTATCAATCTCAGTTTGAAATTCATGCAGAATTTGAGCTGAATCTATTGCATAAGGATTGAATTTATTTTAAAAAACAACTTTTTTTTTTCAGGATATAAGCATAGATTTGCAATTTTTTCTTAAAACAACAGCAACGACATCACTTCTCAAGTGAACTTTTGCCATGTTTTGAACGTTCACTTCACAGGTGAAACCAGCGAGACTTTTATGGGAAATTGGTGCTGACTGTCAAAATCTAAATAGACTTTAGTGTTCGAGAGGGACACAAAGAAGCTCTGTGGAACTCCTAGGCAGACAAATAGTTGCTCAGCAGTTTGATGTCACATAAAGTATGCGTATTTATGTACACATATGTATGATTCATCTTCACTTCCTAGAAAGATGAAATGACATAGTAAATCCAAATTGCTGGATGAAAGGGTATACTTTTCATTAACATGTATTACAACCTCATAGACAATTATCACCTTCAAAAGAAAGACTTTCTAAGAAAATCTATATAAACTGCTGTTTTTCTTGGACAAATAGAAACTATTCCTCACTACAAGCTCTGGAAATCTTCCTGGGAAAAAATCCCCCAAAAGGTCACCTTATTCATTTACCCTGAGCAAGACTTGCTAAAAACTAATTGAAAATGTATTTCTTAATTTCTCCTCCATGTCAGGAATATTTGACTGTGGTTTATGCATCTTCTGAAATTTAGCTGTTCTTTTACTATATAGACAACAACTCTAGGTCCTTGCATTTCTGAAAGCAAAAACTAATTGCTCTCTGTCAATCTATACACAAATCCCAGATTTTCCACTTTAACTCTTTATGGAAAGCATGATGCTTTTGTATCCCAGGCTGCAAATTATGGCTGAATTTCTATGATGGTCTTTGCAGTCCAACTTATAATATTCAGATTTTTGGTAAAAGGGACAATTATTCTTCCCATCCCCTGGATACAAGTATGACCATCCACTGTATAACAAGTTTCAGAGCTTTATAGCAGTTTCACTATGTAAATTGACTTTACTTGCTAATCTGCTCAGCTCTACCTGTTCAGGAAAAGCAACAGGAGATGTCTTGAATTTGACTCAGGAGACATAGTAAAATTCATTGGCTAAACTGTCTGACTCACTTTAGGGAGGTGAAAGAGGGCTACGCAGGGAGAGGTGTAAATTAGACCTCACATGTATTACAGTAAATGTTCAACACACACAATGGACTAATGGGAGAAACATTCCAAGTACAGCTTTAGGTGAGATATTTTACTAGGTGACTGATCAGCACATCCCCAAGACTATTCTGTGCCTTCCATTTGTGCTACCTTTGATTAGGTATCGTGTCATTCAGATAGAGAATAATTGTGTTCTTATTTTCTTTCCCCTTATATCAACACACACCAGGAGTCAACAGAGTTAGAGGGGAGTAAGGGTACGAGCTCCAATTCCCAGTCTTTGATATCAGTAGCCTGCTATTGAACCTTTACAGCAAAATAGAGTATTATTAAGTTTAACCCCTATGATTATTACCTCAACTGCCTTACTGTGTCTCAGATAAAGAGCAGTACTCAGCATAAATTCAAGCAGGAAAGGGTATACTTAAGCAGGCACCTAATGCTCTCAGAAGAGATCACTGAAGATGAATTTCTAGGAGCTACTGATGGGCATAATAAAACTGGAGGTGTTAGCCTGCTTATGTGCAGGAGTCAAAGGCTAATAGCTACATGCTAGGAAGGACTTTCTGTTGTAGGAATAGATTGAATTCTGCCTGAAGACCATGTTTTGTTTCAAAACCTGCAAGAGCTCCTGTTCCACTTCATGTCTGTTTGGTGAGTCAAGTCACCCAGCTGCCACAGTGAATAAGTTTGCAAACAATCTCCTGGAGGCTCAAAAAAAGGCCACTTAAGTAACACCCTCATAAGGAGGGAGAGAACAAGCAAGAGCAAGAGCTGTGAAAGGAAAAGCAGTTAGAGAAGTATTTGCAGTGGTCTGTGAGGGAGGAAATGATTGCAAGACACACTGAGATGCACAGGAGGATCTAGGTGTTTCCGGTCCTTCTATAGAGTAGGGACTTTCATCCCCCTCCAAATGGGCTCCAGGAGTCTGAGCACCTGGTGACCCTATGCTCAGGAAGCAAAGGTATCTCCCCCAAGAAGTACCCACATTTCCCTGAGACCCCAGACCTCAGCAGTGTTGTCTGACATCCTGCTCTGCCTGAGTAGGATGAATTCACATCTAGAGCATTTGGCTCTCGCTGGGTGTCAGCTGACCTGCTGGTCAGTTGGTTAGGAGAAGTACACCCATACATCAGGGCATGTGACCCATCACCCTTTTTGGGGGATGCTGGCAGAGCTGTGAGAACTTCTCAACAGAAAGGGAACACGCATCCCAGCCCTGCTCCTGCACAAGGGAACTTAAACTGAGGAACTATGAGAAAAACTCTCAAACCCCAGGGAAGGGTGACATGCCAGGTTTAACTCTCCTGCCTGAGCTGTATTTACGGTCAACTTTAGGTCCCATCCTCAGGCACATCAACCTCATTGAGCACCCCAGTGCTCTGTGTGGAACTCCAGGGGCTACTGGCCATACATTGCCCTCAGCTCAGCAGCCTGCTTGCTGCTATTCAAGAGGTTGTTCAAGCCACAGGCTGAATATGACAGGCCAAATAATCTTCTACTTAGATTTACTCAACAGAAGATTTAAAATCTGCAATGCAGAGTCCTATGTCATCTGTTTCAGTGATCCACATGGCTGTAAAGGGAATTAGAAAGCCGCCTTTTTTGGCCTAGGATTACCTGACTCGTCCACAGCTGGGGTATGTCAAAACACGGATTCTTTGAGGAAAGAAAGATGTTTGCGACTGATTCAACTGGAATTTTCCGTCAGCAGCATTTCCCTGTTAGAGTGAGCCCTGAGGTCACATTTCTTGACACTGAGAATCTCCTAAACTTCTGGGGACACCAGGTTTATCCTCCAGCTGTACTCATTTCACTGCTGGTGTCAGAGAAACACCTAACAGCCAAGATGTACCTTTCTTCTCTCAACTCATGAAATGCAGATATGGAGATGTGAAGTACAAGCTCACAAAAAGGGCCAACCAGACCTGCTTTGGAGGTGATAGATCTGATAAAAATGTTGCTTGCGCCAACAGAAGCCTCCCTGAAGCACCCTTCATTCTCAGTTTTAATAAGTATACTGATATGAATGTTGCTTTCTTTTAAAAAGCACTGAGACCCTAATCTATAGTATGAAATATTAGCAAATTCTCTTTACAAGAAAAATATCTATGCTAGTTCTCTGAATAATGTCTTGGGAGTTATTTTTTAAAATGACCTTTGGATTTTTCTCTCAGCTTTAATAACATTGTGCTCAGAATTTTTTCTAGAATTCAAAAAGGCAGAAAAAATCCCTCCCTTTCTAATACCAGTAAAATACCCCAAATTTTGTATACTAACAGTCATGAAGAATATATGTATATATATTCAAATGTATCGATGCACATATATACATACAGATCATATATGTTTCAGAATAGAAAATTCTTTGAAATATACAGCCAATATTGTTGCTAACTGTGAATAAAAGCTTAAAGAGAGGACAAGATTGGCTCTCCTGTAACAGCAGATTAATGAAGGGCATGGTGGTGCAGCTCTGTGGAGGAGTCTCGTCACAAGTGGATAGTGCTGAAAGATGCAGAGCATGGGAAAGAAAGAGTTAAATGCACAGAGTCTGTGTTTAAAGCCTTCTGTTGTAATCATGAAAGATGATAATCAAAGAACTACTACTATAAACTCCTTGCTGAATGTGTAAATGACCACTTAGTATAGGACCAATGCAAAACGTGCAAGAATGTTTACCATATCAAGTGAATAAATAGTCAGAAGTCTCTGACTTCACTCTAATAAAAACTTTTAATTTGATGCTGTACACAACACTCTCAATGGGTTAAAAGCCTGGGCTTCACAGATGCCCTACCCCCCTGAGATTTGTCTAGACAAACCAACCACTTCCTTTCCTAAAGGACGTTCATAACATTACAGGAAAAGCCATAAGGCCTTGGTCATCTCCTCTTGTGTAAAATCACACAGCAGGAGAAGGGTTGGGGGGGGTGGTGGGTGGAACAGCCCCTGAACTTTTCCTTACCACCAGGTAGATGCTGATGCTGGACCTTGCCTCTGTAGAACCAGCTATAGAGTCCTACCCCATGCATGGCAACCAGCTAAACCCATCATTACAACACTTTATTAGCAGTGGTCCTTTCAGGATACCAAGTAAAAAAAATCCACAAGCTACGTTAAACCAATAGCTTCTATAGCATAGGTCACAGGAAAGTCTAACAAAGCTCCAGTTTTTGTAATGTTTTCTCCAGAGAAGGCAATAATGATTTAAGGCTTCTTTAATCTTTTTCACTTTCCAGCTTCTCTTTCTTTTGCAGTGTTTAGTGCAGTGTTTGTTCCTTTCCGTGAAGAGGTGGGGTCTCAGTTGTTTCTGTATTAGTTCACTGTCTCTTTTCCTGTACTTTGTTAAGATTCAGACTTTTTTTTTTAATAGAATATAAGAAATTAATATCCCTTGTTCTGAGTGTTGCTACTACCCTTGATTAGCTATAACATTTTATAGTCAATGGGGACCAATATAGGAGCTGAAGAAGTAGGTAAATTATAAAAGATACAAAGTACATCTTGTGATAAGGGTTGAGTATGACAGTGAGTAAGTAAGTAGTTATTGCTGCGAAAGGCAATGTTATAAAACAGCATCACTGTTATGAGTGCTGTTGTGAGTGGTTTTGCACTTCCTGCCTCTCATAGAAAAAACCTTTTCCTCATTGGTACTCAAGAAAATCCCATTTCACACTCAGTGCCTCTATAGAGGCACTTATCACTGCGGGCACTGAGGGGAACCCTCTCTACTACTGCAGCACCATCTCCAAGGCTGCAAGGGCTGCAGAGCCTGTTACTGCTTCAGCTACTCACCTGCCTCTCCTCAGCTGCAGTATCCCTCATACCCACAAAAATCACTGGTGGAGGAAAGGCACTGGTCTTTATTAATAGGAGTGAAAGAATTAGCTGCAAATCACTGGGAAGCAGAGATTCAAAACTGAGATTACAAATGAGTTTGGTGATACCTAATGATCAGGAAACATGTTGCTGAAGAGACAAAAGACAACACCAAAGCCTCAGGTAATCTGCTAATATCAATATGGCCCAAATAGAACAAGTCTGCCTTCAGGCAAGACTTCTAGTTACACATTCTTCTCCTCTTATAAGTATGTGGTCTCTACTTCTGACTAATTAGAAGTAACTGTGGCCTCAGCAGATCTAAGGTATCAGCTCTTATTCTGCTTGGTGCTTCCTCAACACTTTTAAAGCAAAGGCTCTGCTTCCCTGGTCTCTACCACACTGACCCTCAGTAGATTGCAGAAAAACATTTCTTTAAAACAAAATCAGCAATGAAAACCAAGGATTGAAAGTGTGAGTGAGCAATTCAGCTTCCTGGTGCCACTTTTGGTGTTGCACTACAAAATTCTATTATCACTTAACTTAATTGACAAGCAATTTAACATGACAGGAAAATCATTAGGTAACAAACCCAAAGAAATGGGCTTCCCTACTAAGAACAAGTGAGCGGCTGAAGGTATCTGTCTCACCAGACAGATGGCTTCGCTGTTCATTCTGATTAACTTTTGTGCCTGTGTCAAGGCTGAGTTGCTAGTTACACTGTACGCTTGTTTTGTGAACAGATTAAAGAGGCAAAGAGAGAGAGTCCAGAGGCAGCCCAGCTGTTGCACGAATACACACAGCTCTGAGCATGGCACAGACCTAAGGACAACACGTCTTATGAGTCTCTCCTTCCAAAATATTAGTTGATCACAGAGCTGATTCTGCTTTCAGAAATATAGATGTGAATGCAAAACCACATGAGTATGTCAGGTCCTGCTAGCCACCAAGCAAGAGAGGGAAAATTCTCGCAGCAACCCTGAGTTCTCTTAAAGGTTATAAAGGGGTTTCTTACTGGTGCTGTACTGGTTGGGTTCAAGCTTGTCCCTTACCTGAATGATAATCTGTAATTAGTAGACAGTTTTAGGGCTGACTGAATCTTTTGGGGTCAGTGAAGAAAGGGGTTTCTACCAGCTTTGGGCAGCTTCTTCAGCATTAGTGAGCTGCATAAAAACCAGCACTTGATGTCTATCTGGGGGTGAAAGGTGTGAGGAAAGACCTGCAGAGGCTAGATGGACATCCTTTTCAGACTTACAGGCAGGGATGAATGGGTCTGATTTATTGCCCTTTCTTCTGTGTATCTGCTTATAACCAGAACTACTCATGGAGAGAATAAATATTATGATGATATTTTCTTCTGTTAATTAAAAATGAGAAACAGCAGTGAGTCATCCTCAGTCACAGGGAGTAAAAAATGAATCAATTGTTACTAAACCCAAAACCACTGTTTGTCAGATAAACACCATTTGCATTTATCTCCTGCCTTCTCTCCAAAATAATTCACAGGTTTGGTGGAAAACTTCCTTGCAACTAATAAGGATTTTACCCTTGCAGGATTATAGCTTCATTGGAAGCCAAGGAAGCAGCAAGAAGTGATGAAACTCTAAGCAGAAAAGATGATGCTTTCATGAAAAAGAGACAAAGCAACTTCTGATTTGGGAGATGCTGGTGGGCCAGGCATGTACTGAGCACACAGATACTGCAAGCTTTCCAAGCTGGAGTTGCTCTCCATGGGTGAGAGCTAGATCTTTGTTGAATACAAAGTTGTGTTGGGAAAGGCTGCATGGGCTCATCCTGTACTTTGCCTGGGTACCAGGTTGCCACTCTGCACCCTATTGGTGCTTCTGGTGATAGTATGTGGTCAATGTCAAGCAAAGAACATCAACTACCAATTGACAACCAACACTTCAAGGCAGCCAGAGTTTGGACTGAACAAACAGAGCTACAGATGTCCCATCATCCTGCAACTCCATGTCTGGCAGCAGCTCAGAGAGGACAAAGAACTGGCTGCCTCCTGCCTTACTCAACACCGGACCAAGGGACTGTTCAAGCAATTCATGATTCACATGCATGGAAATGTGCTTAATGCTTTTAAACTACTAGCATTCACTGCTCCAAGGTATTAGCCAATATAGAATTAAACATGATTCAAACAGGAACTGAAAACCTAGAAGCTATTGGATTTTTTTTGGTGGCATTAGACTTTGTGTTTTTTGGTTGCATTAAACTTTGAAAACTTTGGAAACGAGCATGTGATTGTAGAGGAGGGTGAAGGAGCTGGGTAAATATTTGTGGGCAGATGATGTGGTCATTATGGACATGAAGGTTTTTGTGCTTCCCCTCAGAAACGAGCTAGTCCTCTGCAGAGACAAGATATGAACATGCACAGAATACTAAATTGTTCCAGTAGGTCAAGTTTCTTGCTCTTAAGCATCCCAAATACTATAAAGGAAAGGATATTACCAAAATTGCAATCCAGCAACAAATTCTCCCTCAAATCATCTCAGTTTTCCACTTGGGTTTTTAATGCCTCTTTAATGCCTAAAACTGCCCTGAAAAATGGATTGTAAAAATAGTTTTCTGGATGCTGTATCTCTGCCAGGTTTTCATATTAGGGCAAAGTAGTTTGAAAGTGAAATGTTTACTTGCATACCTGTCACTTGGGGTTTTTGATGTTTCTTTTTCTTTTTTCCCCATTTGTTTATTCATTTTTTGTTTGGTTTTTGTTTCTTTTTCTTTCTTTTTTTTTTTTTTTTAAGCATGCTGGTTTCTTCATGTTTTGTACTCCATCCTGGTTCTAAAAATTCTTATGGTGAGTTTTTACCTCAGAGCTATTTCTATAAATTGATTGCTCTCATGATCATTTGAACACCTCTACAGTCTCCTCAGCAGACAATCAGAAACTGCTGTCTTAAAAGTCAAGAAGTAATAAGCAGCTCTGGCTATTGATTTTCACTGACCACTCCTTGCACGACAGTGATAATATTTTCTCTCTGAGCTGACTATGTCCATAATCTGATTTAGCTTTAATTGCATGAACTACAACATCTGTATTATGAGTGGAATTCAGACTGGCTTTATTATGTGTATGTCAGTCATGATCACTTTGAGGTATTGTGGTTTACTTTTCCATATGTCTCTCTAAAGTAACAGCATAAAACACCAACTACCATTTGAAATCATTTTGCACAATAGCATGTGGGTGTCTTTGATGGCTGGTCACCAAAGCAGAGTGGACGCAGGAGGCTCCATTGTAACAGTACCATATTAAGTCTATCAGAGGCACATAGTGGGATAAGAAAATAAAATGCTGGGGGTTTACTGTATAAAAAAAATAATAACAGCAACAACAACAACAATAATTAGTGATATATGATATGCAATTGCTGTTATTTATTATGATTATTATTTATAATATATAATGTAAATAAAAATAACAATAGTTGCTGTTACGAAAATGGTGGCATACGCTATTTTTCCTCGTCAGTCTCAAAGTACTTCTACAAGGGCAGGTGAGATGCTTCAACTCCACTAAAAGGTAAAGAGAAGGAAATGCACAATTGGCAACCGCATATCTGCTTTCCCAGCCTAGTTAGGTTCACACTGTGTCTCTCCCATTATCCACAATCTGTGTAACATTAAAAAATAAAAAGGAGCTAGAGACACTACATAAAATTTGCAACTGCTTAAACCACAAAGTCATGGGAGGGAATGCCTTGCAGCAGAGCTGAACTGTATTAACGATTTGTGGTTACAGTGTTGAGAATGCACTAGAGGTAAGAGGTGCTAGGTGTGCATATCATAACCAAAGGCAGAATCAGTACTGGAGACATTTGGCCTACCGCATCTCATTAGGATTTAATGGCTGGTTTATGTATCACACTCTGCACTAATGAGGTCACCACTTAGCGCTCATGCTGACACTGCTGAGGAGACAAACTTACAGCAAGCTGATGGAAATAACTTTTTCTTTTCTGTTGGATAGTAAGTTCAATGGAACCCACCAGTTTTAGAGGAATAGGAATAGGTCCAAGGAGAAGCCACATTTTGGGCAAAATTCCATATACACTAGTCTAAAAGGGACACATGTGCCAGGTGTCTGTTTGGTCAAAACATTAATGACCTGAAACATAAGCTGTAAGTCCTAGGGAAGGCAGACCCTCCTGTTGCCCCAGTACAGATGGGTAGAGCTGATCATGCTGGTGGGGTACGGCACTGGTTAGACATGAACCCTGCATTGTCAGAACCACAAACAATCTAAACTGTGGCATTTTTGTCCATCTTTTTCAGAGGAACCACAGACATCAGGGAGTCTTGATACTGATTTAATATCTGGAAAAATAGTTGTGGCAGCTTTTGTTATTATTGGTGTTACAGCAGCACCTAGAGACCCATTTTGGGACTGGGAATCCTTTGCCCTGGCAATAGGCAAGAGGAACTGAATGAAGATCTCTGCAGAAAAAAAGTCAGATTAAAACCAGAGGGGGAAGGAGTTAAGAAGCAAACTAGAGAGCTTGTATCATAAGAATTTTTTAATTTCTATGCACCAAAACAACAAGTTTCTTGTTCATTGAGAGAACTCCATTATTAAAAGAGCTACAGATGAGGCTTTATGGAAAATAAATACTAGGATACTAGTGTTTCAAAATAAGCTGGATTTTTGGAGTGTTGTTGCAGGGAGCTGCTAACATGTCATTCTGGATTATATCCAAGCTACTGTAAGAATAAATTATTGGTTTTGCCCATTGCCTGAAATGAAGACACATTCAGCAGAATATTTCATTTTTGCGTAATTCGGGGAATGGATAGAAAAAACAAACAGTGCTCATTTTCTAATACTCAGGTGTTTTGATTCATTATAAAAGCACATGCCATGTTTTGTTTAATGAATTTTCAATGCTGGGATCCTGAAGTCTCATCTCTGTAAAACTATACAGAGAATTAGAAGATTATTTACAGGCATCTATGAAAATATTTGTCTTTTTTCTGGAAAATTGAGTTGTGTACCCCACCCCTAGCAATAAAGTTTTCTGTGTGTTTACAGAAAAGAGAGAAAGAGCATTTTTCAGTGTTGATCAATTTTCATTAGAAAGAATATTTTTCCAATTGTCACAAGTATGGCTTTATATGAGGAAGGAACCTATCAAGACTTACTCAAAAGTGAACATATCTGGCTTTCGGTTTTTCTTTGCTGAAGAGTTTTCAAATGTAAGCCTTTTTTTTAATTATTATTGGCTATTTGCTGTGGTACCTTACACATTTAGAGAGCTGCTCAGATGAGCTCTCAAAGACATCACTCAGCATCTGTTCCCATGCCATCCCAGTGTCAGGACACAAACTGAGGCAGGTGAGACAACATGCCTGTCTTTCTGCAGTGCTGGTGAGAGCTGTGGAGGAATCAGCAGGACCACTCAGCAGTGGTCAAAGACCACATGCTCATAGGTACAGACATCACTGACTCCCCTTTGCTGTGGTCTGCTGAACTTCCTTGGGAGAATTCTACTGAAGCCCCACTCTTTGCAAGTGTTCAGGATACTTGCTCAGATCATCACTCGGTTAGTGCTAAACATAATTTTTAACAAACTCAGTATAGAAACTTCCATTAACTTCAAGACATCTAGGTTCAGCTTCCTAGGTGGGCATGGTTCTTTCAGTTAATGTGAGTTAGTCATGGAGGTACCTTACACTTTTTACGATGCCTGACTTTGAAGATGGTCCCAAATGCTAAAGTTTCAATTAAATTTTGGTTTTATACATTTAATAAATGTGAGGTTTTCTTATTATTTGCTTTAAATTTCCTTGCCCTTTGTCTTTCAGCTTAGTTTTTTCCCTTATATACATTTTGCTGACTTATTTATGGTTAGAATTTTAACACATTATGTTACAGACTGAATTAGCTCTTCAGTTAGTAAATAACACAAAGTATTGTGCAAAAGCATGTGCTAGCCTGTGTTTGAAATAGTCCTTACAATTTTGGTTAGCAATACCTCCTCCCTATTCTTTGTATTGCAGCAGGTATGCCAGAAGTTAGCCAGGTCAGACATGGAGAGGAATAATTATTAGTCTAAGGAAATAATTCCTGCAAACTGCGTGTTGCACACGTTGTTGGTCCCCTCACCAGTAAAAGCTGAAATTGAAAAAAAAATGAAAGCTTCAGATATCTACATAACCCTTTGTACTAAATAACCTGAGCTGTGGAAATTAAACTGGGGAATGGGGACATCTAGCATTTTGGCTTTACACAAACCAGGAACTTCTTAATTGTTTGATTATCACAGTCATGGAATAAAAAAGAGGACTAGGAAACAAACCTGGAATATGCACGGGAATACTGGTCAGTAGTCAAAAGTGCTTGGAGTCTTCAAAAGGATTTTGTGGTGTTTATGAGAAAACTGATACCAGGTGGGTGGGACACCTGGAGAGAGATGGTAAAAAAAGCATTAGAACAGATTATAGGAATAAATCTGAAAACAATAGAAAAAGAATGACTTGATAAAGACTTCATAAAAGCAGCTGAGATTGACATACAGCAAGGCTGTAGCCTTCAGAATCAGAAGTGAACTCTGTATGAGAACCCATCTGAAGTGACAAGGAAAGTCATGAGGCCAGCAGTATAAGGAGAAAGGCAATATTTAATTGGCTTGGGGAAAGAGATGCAACAGGATGGCAAGGTTAGTAAAATAAATACATTTTATGAGGTTATCTATGCATGGAAGAGAGGAAGCTAACCACATGATAAAAAGTAAATCAGGAAACCTTTTAATTGTAAAAAACCTCAATTCATAGAATCATGGAATAGTTAGGTTGGAAAGGACCTTAAGATCATCCAGTTCCAACATCCCTGCCATGGGCAGGGACACCTCCCACTAAACCATGCCACCCAAGGCTATGTCCAACCTGGCCTTGAACACCACCA
>JANRGW010039447.1:0-12092 GCA_024733675.1 Psilopsiagon aymara | reverse complement strand
CTCTTTGAGCTGTGTGCATCCCTCCTGGAGCCGCCTCCTCCCCGGGGTCCTGCGGGGCTGTCACCCTCTTTTCAAACACTTTTCCTACATTGCTGGATTGCATCAGGAGCAAAGGGTGGGGGTGCAGGGGGTGAGCATCCCCACAGCCGGCTGCACCGCAGCATCCAGCCGTGATGTGGGTCCTGACCCTGTGGAGAGGACCAGCCCCACTGTGCCACAGCGAGGGCAGCCAGCACCTGATGGGCAGGAAGCTGCTAACAGGGGGTGCCTGGGGAGCTGCACCATCCCCTTTGGACAGAGGTGTAAGAGGGCTTGAGGTGCCGGGGTTACCGTTGCAGCCACTTCCCCTCTCCAAGGGGCAAGTCTTGTCCTACACCCCAAATCCCTTTCGGGGGTCCTGGGCTTGTTTTGGGCCTGCGGGGCTGTTTCTGCTTGGGGGGTGTGTGTGCTGTGAAGGACTCACTGAAGCACCAGCCAGCAGCCAGTGCCTGCTTTTGCCATGGCACTCACTGGACCTGGTTCTGCTCAGTGCCTTGGGCTGCAGGAGTAGTGCTATGGCCACGCAGGGATGACCAGGAGCCCTGCAGCATCCCCCTGCCACCCTGCCCCAGGCAGTTCCCCACCTCCAGCCGCTCACTGCCAAGCTGCGGCTTCATCACACCCGTTGTTCTTTTTTCTTCTTCATTTCTTTTCTGGGAGGCTGGGGGGAGGAAGGGGCTGGGGGTCCAATGTGTCAATGTGGATGTTGGGTAATAAAACCTTGCACAAACCTCTGCGCGGGGCTGCCTGCACCTCCCTCCCCAGGGGCTGAGCTGGCACCGTGGGGCAGCCCAGGGAAGGGTCCTGGGGACAAGAAGCCAGGCCAAGCCCCATGGTGGCACTCGCCTTCCCTCTTCATGCCAGGAGAGATCACCCCCGGGCTGGCTGAGCACCCCAGCAGGCCTCCTAATGGGCACAGGACACTGTGACCACTGTGGGACAGGTTTATTGCCAGCCTCTGAACACAACATCACCAGAGCAGCTGCCTGAGTCCTGCTCTGGCCCAGCTGCACCCCAAATGCCTGCTCACAAGTCCGTGGTGGTGAAGGTGGTGTTGATGTACGCTGTTTTGCTGGGCTGGTTCAGGTTGAGGGCAGCCACCAGCGCCTCCTTGTCAGAGGGGTCTGTCAGCTCCGCTTTGCCCTCCTGCGGGAGGACAGTGTGGTCAGAGAGGGTGGGGACAGAGTCCTGGGACAGGGACACACTCCCATCTTCCCAGGAACCAAGGGCTGTCAGGGGGATGAAGAGGAAGGGACATGAGGGGTCCAGGAGCCCGGGAGCCAGCAGAGAGGAGGGGACATGGGCTGCGGCACGGCTCCCTGCTGGGCACCAGCAACAATTTTCATACCTTGGCCTTGAGTTTCTCATTCCCAGGTGCATTTACCATGTTTTCATCCAGGGAATTCATGCTGTGGAGAGTGGAGGGTGGGCGTTAGCAAAGGGCACAGGCACTGGTGGAGTGGAAACACAGGGTGAGCGCCCCATGGCCTTTGGACATGCCTGCAGAGCTCACCTGGCCACAGAGCTGGAGTCCTCGTGGAAGCCCAAGTCGTGTGAGGGATCGAGTGAGAGGTTGAGCATGGGGTTGGCCCTGGCCAGGGATGGGTGGCAGGTGAGTGACCGTCCCATGGGGCAGCCCAGGACAGCCGTGTCCCCAAGGGGTGTGCAGCGAGCCTTGCAGCCCCTGGCTGTGGGGACATGCCTGGGCTCTCCCCTCCTGCCAGAGGAGCTCAGCTCCACACTCACCCCTCTGCATTGTACTGGTTGGTCCCAGGGATGCCAGGTCCCTGCCGCACCATGGCAGGGCTGAACGTTGTGGCCACCTTCAGAGCCTTCATTGCATTCAGCTTCCTCTTGTAGCTGCAAATCCAGGGACAGGGTGGGTGAGAGGGGCAGGGGTAGCTGGGCCCTGGGATGGGGTGGGCAGGAGGTGGATGGAAGTCAGGGATGAGTCTGGGGGTGCTGGTGAGGATGAGGGTGGTGTGGGGCGGCAGGAGGGGGTGCGGGTGGTGCGGTACCTCCTGGAGGTGAGAACCAAGACCAGGGTCATGATGAGGATGAAGACGAGCAGGAATGCCGCCAGCCCTGCGATGATGCTGATCAGCTCTGTCTCCCTGGTGGGCTTCACCACCTCCCCAGGGCCCTGGTGCAGAGCAGGGGTGAGAGCGCAGCCCTGGCCAGCAGAGCCAACCCCCATCCTCACGAGGGGTTGGTGCCCTCTCTCTGCGCCCCTCACCCAGCCCCACTCACGATGATGGCCAGGCCCAGGCTGACCAGCTCAGCCAGGGTCAGTGGGTCAGACTGTATGAGCCTGCCAAGGGAAGAGGAGATGGGAGTGGATGGGCCTGCCAGGGCGTGCAGCACTGCCCGTGCACGGCCCTTGCCCTGGCACACACATGCTCAGCTGGTTGACATCCAGGGCAGTGCCGTTGCTGAAGACAAAGTACGCTTCCATCGCTGACTTGGCTACCACCCTGCAGGAGCAAAGCCATGGGGTGAGTGGGACTCAGGGTGACACTCCCCCACCCCAGTGTCCACTTCCCCATTGCCTGCAGGGCCCCACTCACTGGGAGGCGCGGGTGTCCTCTATGCTTTCGATTGCTGCCACGTACACTCCTGCCTTGGTCACGGCGGTCAGGGCCCTAGGGACAGGAGGGATGGAGGGAGGCTGGGCTGGGCATCCTGCTCCACTCATGGCCATGGGAAGCAGCTCAGCCCCCTGCAGCCGCTGGCTCCAATGCGGACAGCCTGCATGTTAGTGTTCCCCACTGCACAGCCATCTCCCCGACCTTCCCAGCCTGGCCTGGCTCCCCTTACGCTTTGATGCTTTGGATGTTACTCTGGACTTCCTCCACTGTTGTCATGAACTGGAGGCGAACGCGGTAGCTCTGATCCACAGTGAAGATCTGCACATGGAGCACAGGGGTGAGTGGGGCTGGGCAGGGTGTGGGGTGTCCCCAGACAGGGAGACCAGGGGTATCACTCACAGTCAGCACTGTCTGTACTCTGTGCACCGGTGCCTCATTGTCCTGAGCCTCCACTGTCACCTGGTACTGCCCCTTCAACGAGCTGTCAAGGTTGCTGGCCACCCTGGGAGGACAGAGACATCCATGATCCCACTGCGCTGCACAGGATGCCCCCAGGAGGTCCCCGTAATCCCTCAGGCTCCACTCTGCCCAGGGCAGGACCGCAGGATGGCTTTGTCCCCTTTCCAGCCTGCACTGGCCCTGCCTGCACCTCTGCTTTGCTGTATTCTCCCCAGCCCAGCCCAGCCCCGTGGCCTCACTGGATGCTCCCAATGTAGATGTCCTTCTCAGTTGTTGTCACCAGCTTGAAGAGGTTCTCGAAGGGCCGGCTGACCCCGTTGTCCTCCACAAACACCACACTGACGATGGAGAAGCTGATGGTACCCCCCTGTGCCGAGTCAGCGTCTGTGGCCTGCAGGGACAAAGCGTGGCAAAAGCACAGATAGGAATGGCCAGCACCTGCCCACAGTGGGGATGGGTGAGCCCAACAGACAGACACAGCTCCTCACCCTCACGACAGCCACTTGCAGGTCCACAGGGGAGATTTCGGGGACAACCACTGCCAAGGAAAGACAGACAGATGGTGCATTCACACTGGTGTGCAGCCAGGCTTGCTGCAGATCCCATGCCCCACAGCCCCAGGGCTCAGCAGAGCTCTGAGCGTACCCCTGCTGCCCTAAGCCCCACAGCCTTCTTGGAAAGCACTGAATAACCCCTGCACCCCTCTCAGCCCTGCCTCCCTGCTGGGAGAAGGTCCCTGCTGCTGGGTAGTGTGTCAGAGCATGTGTGGGTGCAGGGAGGAGATCACAGGAGGCACCAACCCCAGCTGCTCACCAAAGGTCTCCGTGACAGGCAGGAAGACTGGCGCGTTGTCATTCACATCAGTGATGAGGATTCTCAGGGTTTCTGCAAATATCCCAAAAGCAGAAGTCTGGTCACCAGCAGAGCAGCCCTGCAGCACCCTCCTCTGCTTCTGTGGCAGCCCCATCCTCCCACCAGGCTCTAGTCCAAAAGAGCTGGGGACACCCTCTCTCCATTGCCAAACCATAGAATAGAATCATAGAATAGTTAGGGTTGGAAAGGACCTTAACCATGCAGCTCTCAGCCTGCTCCCCACCCCTGGGAGGTGGGAGATGCAAGTCCCAGCACCCACCATGCTCAGGGGTGGTGGAAGGAGCAGGCAGTGGATGCCGTTACCGTTCTGGCTGTAGCGGTTGCCCTTCTCAGTGTACAGGTCCTCAGCCCGCAGCGTGAGCACCACAGTGTCGCACAGCTCGTAGTCAATGTCAGAGCTGTTCACCAGCACAGAGCCGTTGGGTGCCAGCAGGAACCAGTCCCAGCACACGTCCCCGGCGCTGCTCCCATCCTTGAAGCAGGTGACCGCCAGCTCCTCGAAGACCAGTGAGTGATTGGTGTCTGGGTCAGAGGCGACCAGTGTGACCACCACCCCCTGCTGCGTGCCGTTCTCGCTCACGTGGATGTCCTGCGAGACCAGCTGGATGACGGGGGGCTCGTCATTGACGTCTAGGATGTGGACCACCACTGGGACGCTGGCATTGTCCCCCACGTCGTACGCGGCCGTGTTCTCCGCCACCACCACCAAGGAGAAGAACTTCTCCTGCAGGGTTTCATAGTCCAGGGACACGTCAGGGTCTACGGTCAGCTGCCCAGCATAGAGCCCTGCTTGCAGGCGGGACGAGCGGATCAAGAAGTTGGTAGAGCCACTGCGCCTCTCAAGCAGGAAGGAGATGCGGGAATTGATCTCTGTCCGATCAGCATCTGTGGCCTCCACCTCACCCACTAGGGCCCCTGCAAGTGCAGACATACACTCAGTGGCCTGCAAACACACACTCTGGGCCATCACTGGTCCCGCAGTCCTGGCCACACAACTTCTACCTGGAGAGTCTTCAAACACTGAGAACTCATAGGACTGGTTGAGGAACACGGGAGCGTTGTCATTCACATCCTGCAGGAGACAAAGCCATGGTTGAAGCTGCCCCAGGAGGCAGGGTCCCCCATAGCAGGCTGGGGACAGGAGCACAGGCGCTTGCCCCCTCCTGCCCCCTTGCATCAACTATTCCCTCCTCCTCCACAAGAGGGGACACAGTGCCCCTGCCATGGCCAGGGATCCCACATCCCCTCCATGCCCATCCATCCCAGCTCCAAGCCCCGGCCTGCCCCATTGTGTCCCAACTTGTGCCCAGGACTCACCCCCACAGTGATGGTGACGTTCACCAAGGTGCTGAGCTGCGGCACGCCGTGGTCATACACCTCCACAGTCACCACCATCTGCCCCCGCTCATCTTCCAAGGCCTCACGGTCCAGCGGCTCCTTGCTGTGCATCTCCCCTGTGGTCGCATCTATGGTGAAGTTGATGCTGAATGGTCCTGGTAAGATCTTGAAGCCCAGTTGGCTGTTGGGGTTGTCAGGCTCGTCATTGTCAATGGCCTGAAAAGGTCAGCACTTGGAACATGGCTGTCGACACCTCTGGGACAGTCCCTTCTCCACTCCCACAGCCGCCCGTTACCTCTGTTGGTGCATACCTGGATCTGTGTGCTGACGTTCAGCCCCTCTTCCACGGAGATGAAATAGGAGCCAATGACTATGGGTGCATTGTCATTGTCATCCAGCACGGTGATCTCCAGCACTGTGGTGCCCACCAGGTTGCCGCCATCCTTGGCCTGGAGGTTTGCATAGTAGATGGAGCGAGTCTCACGGTCCAGCAAGCTCCCGTTCCGCACCAGCACTGCCCCGGTCGTGGCGTTCACCATGAAGGTGTTACAGCTATAGCATTACACAGAGACATTACTGGGGCTCAGGCCCTTTGCCAGGACAGTGCCCTGGTTGTGGCTGGCTGTGCCCCTACATACATGCTCTCTGGGAGCAGCTGGTAGGTGATCTGGCCCAGGACACCGCTGTCTGGATCATAGGCCTGAAAGAGAGAAGGAAGCATCTGCCACAGTGGCCAGAGCAGTGGTGAACCTGGGGTGCCAACCAGGGGCAGTGAGCACCCTAAAAACACATGGAGAGACCAGTGCCCTCAATGCAAGCTGCACTAGTGGGGCCAGGCATGCTCAGCACCCTGCTTGGGGGACATAAGCTCTGCCCACACCCTGCCCAGTCCCTGACCGTGATGTTTGGGGAGATGACGGTGCCGTCAGGGCTGTTCTCCATCACGCTCAGGTTGTAGATGCTCTGGGGGAACTCAGGGATGTGATCGTTGCTGTCAATGAGGTCGATGGTCACGGTGGCTGTGGAGCAGCAGTCCATGGGATTCCCTGTGTCATTAGCAACAATCTGCAGGACAGAGAAGGGACTGTGTCTCACATGGGTCCCTGAGCATGGGAAAGAGACACGGCACACTCCAGCCCAGCTCTCCTTGTACTAAAGAAGCTGTCAGGGCAGAGCCATGCTCTGCTTTGACTTTTGATCCCTGCAGAAGAGCTGTGTCCCTGCTGCTCCCTGGCATATGCAAGGAGAAAGAACTGTCCCCAAGGTGAGCCAGCCCTGAGGGTCTCACCTGCACCACCATGACATGGCTTATCTCGTAGTCCACAGCGGCAGGGTCTTGCACCAGGATCTGGACCTCCCCTGTGCCCATGATATTTGTGGGGGAGACAGTGAAGGCATCGGCATCCGGACCTTGCAGGTACAGCTTGTAATTGCTGTTGATGCCCTGCAGGGGAGAGACATAGGAGTAAGGATGCGCAAACTCCTGCAGCCCAGCCCAGCCTCCTGGATGGGCTCCCACCTTGTCTGGGTCATGGGCGACTATGTTGAGGTTGGACACGGGCAGTCTGGAGGAGGAGTGCTCTATGATGGAGCCCGTGAATTTACTCTGAGCATCGGTGGAGAAGTTGCAGCTCTGGAGAGAGCAGTTGTAGAACTGGGGCTTGTTGTCGTTGACATCGATCACCGTGATTGTCACCAGGGTGCTGACCTCGGCCACCTTGCCATAGATGTCCCTGTTCTTCTCTTGTGCCTAGGCAAGAGGAGAGAAAGGGTTGGAGGGGCCCAGGTAGAGGAAGAGGATGGGGCTCCTCTTGCTGCCTCCTACTCACCCTGACTTCCAGCAGCACTTCCTCGCTTGGTAGCTGCTCACGGTCCAGGGGTGCACTCACAGTGATGGTGCCCGTTGTGGCATTGATAGCAAAGGGGATGCTGGTATCTATGGCAAGTGGACAGCAGGAACCCGTTGCAGACACTGGGAAATACAGGCCTGGCCTTTCTCTGCCAGCAAGGGCAGGCTGTCAGTGCCTGGGAGTCCAGAACCATTCCCTGTGGTGCCCTTTGTTGCCTGATCCCACCCTGCCACTGCTTACCCCCTGCCTATGCTGCCCTGCCCCATCACTCACTGGTGATGTCGTAGAAGATTTCATCATTCACCCCTGTGTCTCTGTCCATGGCAGTGACGGTCAGCACACTGGTGCCCTGCAGGGACATGGCCATCAGGGCAGGACCTATGATGTCTCCAGCCACCCCTATGCTTGGTGGCCCAGATACCCTGGGGACATGCCACTGTGGGCAGCAGGCTCCTTACCAGGTCACAGTTCTCAGGCACAGAGCCAGAATAGGGCTCATTGAGGAACCGTGGGTCCAGATTGGGCATGTCAATGATGGTCAGGGACAGGTAGGCTGAGCTGTTCTGGAAGACCATCACATTGTGCAGCAACCCCCCGCCATCCTGGGAAACAGAGCACCATTAGTCCTTTGGGCCCCTTACCCGGCAGCCCTGCACCCTCGGCCTGGCTGTTCCTCACCTTGGCGAGGATCTTGATCTGGTAGAAGGTGTTCTTGGCATAGTCCAGTGAGCCATTGAGCACCACACTCCCATTGGGCTGGATGTAGAAGAGCCAGTAGTTGCTTGCGTTGTTTGGGGTCACCTGAGCAGGGGACATCGCTCTGTGTCACCAAGGCAGGGAGCAGAGGTGCCCCAGCCGAGATGGAGGTTCAGCCCCCATCCTTCTGCCAGGCTTGGCCCCTACTTCCCCAGCTTGCAACTGATCAGCACCTTGCACCCACTGCCCAGAGGGTGCATAACCAGCCCTCCTGACCCAACACACCTCTCCCCCAGAGCTATGGGGCTGCCCCTGTCTGGGTCACCCAGCACCTCTGCCCCATGGGGTGGCATGGGATGCAGCATACCCCACTCTGCAATGTGCTATGCTCACCTCCTCAATGCTGTAGCTGACTTTGGAGGCATTTCCAGTGTCGCTGTCAGTGGCAAACACGGTGTAGATGATGCTGTTCAATGTTGTGTTCTGGGCATACAGGGGGGTGGTGGCGGCATTGTCCAGGAGGGCAGAGAGGGTGAGATCAGCGGTGGTGGTACTGAGCCCGGCCCTGCCAGCCCTGCTCTGGGGTGCTCTGGCCTCTCAGAGCTCCAGGGGTTGCCCAGCGCCGTGGGACTCTCAGGGGTGAGCTGCTGCCCTTGCTCATGCTGGGCAGAGGCCAGACCCCCCCCCCGCCACCTCCCTGGCTGTTGGAGGGTCCTCCAACAGTCAGTCCCTCACCCCATCCGCACCCTGGTCCACCTCACCCTGGCCTGGCCTGAGCCAGGCACTCCCTGATCAGAAGCTCATCACAGGGGCAGAGTCCCAGCTGGGCATTGACGTCTCAGGCTGGGATGGAGCATTGTGTGTTGTGCCGCACGCCCAGGCACAACATCATACCTGGGTGTGGGTTCTCCTTTTCCCTGCACACTGGTGTCCTGCTGACAGCACAGCCATGCCACGGGAGCCACCCAGAACCCCTGCCCTGCTACCCGGGGAGACTGGGGGACCTAGGGAGGTACCTCGGGGATGGAGGCTTCATATGGCAGGTCCTGGAACACTGGAGCATTGTCGTTACGGTCGTCAACGATGATGGTGAGTTTTCTGGAGACCTACCAGGTGTCAGGGAGGGCACAGGACGGGTGCAGGAGATGGCACCCAGCACCCACTCTGCCTCCAAAGCCAGAAGCATCACCCACCCCTATTTGGGCCAGAGCCCACCTCAGCCCTTTCCCCAAGTCTTGTCAACAGCCCCACTGAGACCCTGCTCCCGTCTGCATCACCCACTGCAGCCCCCAGCCCATGCCCCAGCACTCACTGCATTGTTTATCCCATCAGACACTTCGACGGTGATGGTGAGCTTGGCCTTGGCCTGGGGGACACAAGGCAGGACGTGGTCAGGGCCAGGAGGAGTTCAGTCCTTGGACAACAGCCCTAACACCCTGCCACCCCCCATCCCTGGGTGGGATGCTGCTCCCAGGAGTTCTTCCCCCTGGAGCTGGTCTTTGAGGCCAGGGAGTGACCCACAGGAACTGCCATGAGCAGCTCAAGGCTCTGCCTCCATCCGTCACCCCAGACCCCACAGCTCAGTCTCTGCCCTCACCTCTCTGTCCAGGGAGTTCTTCAGTGTCACAACACCTGTCTGGGCATTGACAGAGAAGTAGAAGGCGTCCTCCCCACTGATGCTGTAGGTGAGTGGGTCCCCATCTATGTCAGTAGCTGTCAGCTGGAAAGCCTCCTGGCCTGGGGGCACAGGCAGGGTCAGCCTCTGCCCAAAGACCATCGGCCACTCCTCTTGCACCCCAAGACCTCACCAAGACTGCTCCACTCACCCAGCTCCAGGTCCTCAGGCACATGGACGATAGTCATGTTGAAGAAGGGGACTGTGTTGCCTGAAACTACAAGCAGGAGGTGTGCTGAACACCCATGTCTGTGCCCTGCTCTTCCTGCACCTATCCATGTCCACCTATGTTCACTCATCTCCAGCTCTCAGCTGCAGTTTGGGTCTCCAGAGAAGGCAAGGGACACCCACAACCTCTCACCTTCCTCACGCTCATCCCACACCTCCCAGCTCCAGACCATGCTTGTCCTCCAGCTGCAGCACCCGTGCTGGATGCTATACCCACTGCCCCTGCCCACTCTGCCTTGTCCTGGGGTAGCAAAGTTGCCAATGAGTCTCCAAGGTGCCAGTGGGATGGGCAGCTGTCCTGAGAGGGTCCCAGCTGCCCTCAGAGAACTCATAGCAAGTGCTGGGGGCTGAAAGCACTTCTAACACCTCCCATCCACCCATGCCCACCACTGAGCAAAGTCCTCACCTGCTGCCAGGAGAAAGGGGAGCACCACCAGCGATGGCCATCCCATCCTGCCGGCAAGCCTGTGGGCACACAGCAGAGAATGAGCGCCTGGGGCTGAGTGTCCCTGCTCCCACCCGCTACCCCATACCCCTCCTGGGGAAGGGCCACTGCTGGGGCTGTCACCTCTGCTGAGCCAGGCTGGGGAGTGAGCACCAGGCTCCATGCCGTACCTGCGGGCACAGGCTTCTCAAGGACGTGGCATGGGGGGGGGACAGGGTTGGCCTCCAGGTGCTAGAGACCATGAGGGTGCTTGGGGACCCCAGGAGCCTCTTCTGGGCATGGCTGGAGACTCCATCGCTCCAGCTCCTGGGGGCCAAAGCAGCGCTCAGAGCCCAAGAGCAATATGTGACACCACTGTGGTGTCCCCCTCCTGGTGCCATGGGTACCACTGCCGACAGGCACCCCTATCTCCCACCACGATGGACCACAGCACCCATGGGGGATCGGGCCCCGGCTGACATCTCTTACCTGCGGCCCCGTCGCTGGGGATGCTGCCAGCTGGGCTGCTTTGTGTTCGCACCGTGGCACTGACAGAGACCTTTGCCTCCTGCAGTAAACGAGTTCATCAATTATTAACTGCAATTAAGGGGTGAGAAATCCCTCTCTCACCTTTCTTATTGCATGTGCTCATCCCCAGTTCATACCCAGCCCAGCCCCACACTCTCCCCAGCCTCCCAGGTAGGGTGTCGTCCCCCAGGTTTCAGCCATCCCAGTCTTCACCGATGGGACTCTGCTTTCCAGGAGGGATAGAGAGCCCGTGGGGATGTGGAGGGATCCTGACCCAGCCCAGGGGACTGGAGAGGGGCTGGGGAAATGCCCTGCATCCCCTGGGTGGGGGACACTGGGGTCTCACCAGGACAAGGGGTGGGCACCAACCCAGTGGTGCAGCTCCTGGGGTGAGTTCCTGGAGCCCTCTGCACCCACTTGCCACCCGCTCCCCTTCCTGGGGGCTTGGCCCAGCCTCCCTGACCTACTTTGGACGTGCGGGGGACAAGGGCGGATTGTGCAGCTCCACTCATGCAGAAGAGAGCTGGGATGTGGCGGGAGGGCACAGACATCCCTGGGCCTGTGGAACCCCCACCTCCATTACCCTGGTCCCCAAACCCCTATTCCCTAGGGACCCCGTGGGGTCTGGATGCCCAGGAAGCTCTGTGACCCCCTCCAGACACCCTGCACACTCCAAGGTCCCCATCTCACCCCACTACTAGGTCAGGGACCCCCCAGAGAAAGGGTACAGGGGGCCAACCTGGCAGCCCGCCCCAGCAGGGTCCAGGACTGGTCCAGGATCTTCCAGCCCCTGTGAAGGCTGCCCTGGGTCACCACACAGACACCCCATGAGCTGCTGAGGGTACCCCTGGAGCCCTCAGGGCTGTCCCACGATGACAGGGGAGGCCCTTGAGCCTCGCGGGGATGGTGCTGGACCCCACCCGCACACTGCCCCCATCTGTCCCGGAGTACCCCTGAGGGCTCTCCCAGAACATCTTCCCCAGCACGGCCCGGCCTGGCCCGGCTCTGCACTGATCTTCTCGGAGCCCCTCGGCTCGGCACGGCTCGGCTCAGGTTGGCACGGCTCGGCTCGGCTCGGCACGGCTCGGCATGGCATGGTTCTGCTCGTCTCGGCTCGGCATGGCTCGGCATGGCATGGCACGGTTCTGCTCGTCTCGGCCCTGCCCGGCCCAGCCCGGCTCGGCACGGCCCCGCACAGCGCGGCGCTTTGTGTTGCGCTGCCGCTCGGAGCATTACGGCCGCGCGGTTCGGGTGGCGCCGCTCTTGGCCGCAGTACGGAGGAGCGGGGCGGGCGCCCATCTGCGCGGCCGGTTCCATCGGGGCGGCGGGCGTGGGGGTGCCATGAGGCGGGGCTGAGGCCGGAGCGGGAGCGGCACCGGCACCGGGACGGACAC
>JANRGW010039444.1:8894-46401 GCA_024733675.1 Psilopsiagon aymara | reverse complement strand
TTGCGTGCGGCCATCCAGCCAGTTCTTTATCCACCGAGTGGTCCACCTATCAAATTGATGTCTCTCCAATTTAGAGAAAAGGATGTCATGCAGGAAAACTTGTAAGAAAACCAAACAAAACAAAGAAATTACCTTCTCTGACATGTCTGTTGGAAGTGGAAGATGGAAATACTTTTTTCCACTGAATTGGAAATGGCTATGAAAGGTAGCATACATATTGGTCACAAACCTCCAGTGGGTGTATGTATCTCTTTCATGTATCTCTTGGATGGGATGAGGAGACATGCACTTTAAAGTGGAGGGCCATTCAGTAGCAGCTGAAACGCATATTGTCAGTCTGGCCCCGTTTTAGTAAGCAGAGAAAGATTAAGTGGAATAAAGTTTGCCTTTTTCTGGATACTTCATTATATGCCTTTTTCCTTGTGCAATATAGGAAATTTCATCACAGTTTGGCTCAAGTGAGATGCCAAAAGATAGGTGGCGTAAGTCTTCAATGCTGCATTATCAGTATTTCTTTGTATTTACCCATAGGGATCTCTAACTGTTCCATGATGCTGCTTCTGAGCACACAGCCCTGAGTACTCGTCACAAAGGGTCTAGGACAGAAGTGCTGTATTAGAAAGGGATTATAAGGTTAGGACCAAATTGTATTTTGAAAATAAGGGCAGTAATTTTAAGAATCCTGTTTTTCTTCTCTGTGTCACACATAATATATTTTAAATACCAGACAGATGAAATGCATACTATATTTTTATTAAGGAAATATATCTACACATATGTTGGCCCACCTAATACACGTTTCCATTAATTAAGGCTTACGAGAAATTAGATTAATATGAAAACATCATTATGACAATTTGGGAAAATAATAATCTGGCCAAAGAAATTGAAAATACAGAGTGTTCTGATTGCTATGCACATTTTTAGTTTTGGATGTCAAAAGAGCGTTTTTAGAAAGATGTAATTTCTTGGGTGAAAATATGCCTTCCCCCCCCGCCCCCAGCCTACAAATAAAACTGCCAACGCCTTTGTCAGAATTATAAATAGCTTTCAGATATATAATAGAATGCGTTTCAAACATCTTGCAAATTCTCTGTGAAAGCACCCATTATGTGTATCATTCAGTATTAAATTAGGAAATTCATCTTCCTGGGCTCTGTACATCCAGTGGGCTGAGATTCAGCTAAGTGTACACTTACTGTAGAGGAAGCCTAGAGAAACTACCCTGCAACTTAAATGTGACTTAAATTCAGTGTTTATCTGTTACCAGTACATATTTTTCTTACTGTGTATTTGTATTTTGTCTTTATGTCTTTGGTTTAATCAGTATGAAATTTTCTCTTTTTATATTTCAGGAGCTCTGTGTGTGTGTATGTATGTATGTATATGTGTCTAAATTACCACATGGGCTGGGTAGGGGGTAGCAGGATGATGATGGAGATGTGGGAGTGGAGGGAGGGGAGCTTTCAGTTAAACTGTATTGCATTTCTTTTGTTAGATGTGCTACCTGCAGTCAGACTGAGAGAGGTAGTTAGTCTTCATGGTTTTGTTTAAAAAAGTGGAAATAAAGGAAAAGGAACAGTCATTTCCGATTTGGACAGTAGGACACTTAGTACTACTTTAAAATTCCCTGCTTCTCTCCTACCCCATTCTGATATTAATAACCATTGTGAGAAAAGTCCATTAAATTGTTGGGAATAAGTAGAAGATTACTATTCTTACACCAGTATTTTTATCATCTGATACATAACAAAAGGAGAGGGTACAGAAAGCTATGTATAAAATGTAGTTGGTTGTGTTTGAATACTGAATCTTTAGTTTAGTCTTAAATAATTCAGTTAATTCTTTTTAGTTAAAAAAACCCAACCCAAAACTTCTGAAATGCATTGTTATCTTTTGTGAGCTGTAAAATGCTTATCAATTCATGAAGCTGCCTATTATTGAATTTTTTTTAATCTAATGAGTACATAGATTCCTAAGAATGAATTCAGTACTCTTGGAAAATCAGTATGCCTTTTGTTAGAGGTATATGCATGCTTGTGTACAGAAACTTAATTATAGTTCATTAATTTTAAGTGAATCATACCTACAGGATGGTGTTGATCATCAACAGTCACTTATGTCCATCTCAGCCAGTAATTTCTACTGCAGTGCTTTGGCACTGTTTTGCATCCAGCCTGGATATAACACTAATTCCTATAAAAAAATAAAGAGTACAAAGTCTGCAAAACGATTTGCCATTTTTCTTCTGAATACATCATAGATTCAGTTGAGTTATGTCCTGTGCCCTTACTTAAAAATTTTATCTATGCAGTCTATAAATAATTGCTGGCTGATAAGTGTGTGAAGTTTAGGTACATGATGGGTATATGGTACAAGCTGGAATGTGCTTTTTAAAAGCATATTAAGAAATTCACAATGGTGATTTTTGCAGCTGGTGGGACAAGCTGCTTCATGTTCTGTCTCCTTGCTAAGAAAATTCACATTTGTTTGTAGATACCATAGTTTAAATAAATAATCTTAAATAACATTCTTGATGCATTTGCATTTCACACTCTTCAGTAGTAGTATGGAGTTTACTAATTTTTGTAACTTTAATGCACAAAGAGAATGTATCCGAGAAAGCAGAGGAAGAATGTTAAACTGTAATTGTTTCTTTTTTTTTTCCTTATATCACATCCATGTTGGACAACTATACTGCTACATCTGTGTATACCACCTTGGGATATCAGCTGAATCCTGTTTCTTGCGAATATCTAAATGTATGCAACATTCTCTGTACATGATTGGCATGCTGCAGATACAGACTAGAAACTTAGTAACCAGATAATTTGTCATAAATAACAAAAGCTTCCATATGGTAGTGCGTCAGAAATTACCATTTAAAATTTTAAGCCTTACAAAGCAGTATTTACGGTGTGATCAGCAATTTAATCATTATTTACTGAGTGAAGTAAAGTTAGCTATGTCACCAGTGTCTCTTGGATGATTTTGGACTAGGGGCTGGTAATAGTCAATGACAATAAAATGTGTCAGATTATAAATTTTTGTTTCAATAACTGTAGTGAACAGTGATATTTGAAATAATAATTGCATTCTTTGGAGCAGCTTGCTAAAGATCTGCTTAAGTGCCAAAACTGTATTGGGCAACTGTATTGGACAAAGAAATGGAAAATGCACCGTAGGTAATTTTCCTGAATTGGCAGTACAGTACACTGGATGACTTAATAGGTATTCTTCATCCCCAAAACCTGTGAATCTCTGCTAGCATGGCCAGAGTGTGCTCACACATACAGAGTCTTCACTAAGGACCTTGTATTTACAGATGCAGACACACACATGTTGAAGATCAGTAGCCTGGAAGATGTAGGTTTTGCAGATTGCCTTATGAGAACAGGTTTATTATCCCTCCTTAGCCGCCACAAGTTGGTTGTTCAAATTCTGTTGTAACTTTTGTGGTCTAGATGAAGCATCTGAGAGTGGTTAGTCTGACATGATTCTCCACAACAGCAGTAAAAGCTGATACTGCAAACACCTCCTCATTGAGGTAAACTTACAAAAAAACTGTTGAAAATCAGATCGGTTTTCCTTTCTTAGCTTGGTGCTTATGGAAGTAAATAAGTTTGGAGATTAAAAACTTGTCTGTGGCTCCTTAAAATTACTTCCCCCTCTTTTGTGCTGCTAATTAAGGCTGGATTTATATGTGTTAGCTAAAGCCCTGTTTTGAAGGCTAAGGAGGGAGACCCTGCAACGGTTTAGGGGAGTGTAGAAAGACAGGCTGCATCCAGATGTGAAATTCCTTTGGATATTTTTGTGTAAGTTTTACCTTCAGTGTAAGTAAAGATCAGGGGAGTCATTTGCAGCATCTAACAGTCATTCAGAAGGCTACAATTTACAGCCAAATTCACCTGTTTAGGTAGTGGAGAGATAGGTTCCTTCGCTGAGCTGATGTCTGCTACCAAAGCTAGACTCTTAAAGGTAAATGCTTGCAACTACTCCAGAAATATTCTTTGTATTTTCTATACTCTTTATACTATTATTTATGTAATGAAGGAGTCTACTTAGGGTGCTGGTTTTTTTTGTTTGTTTTTTTTTTTTTTTTAATAAATGGAAAACTTCCCCAAGTCACAAATAATTAATATCTGGTTTAGAAGATACATCTATGTGACTTGTTTCTTTTGCAGTGTCATAGTGCCATGGGATTGTAAAAGTTTCAGAATTATAATAATAATCTAACTTAAATCCATACAGATTTAGTACTTTCTCAGCTACCTATGTGAAATGATGACAAAAAAAAAGAGAAAATGCCATGTGAGTCTTATAAATGCTTGTTCCAGCTGCATCTCAAGACTGATGTAGCTGAGCCTAAAAATATTATACTTTTAAAAATTTTGATGTATTTTGTGATTTATCTTCCATATGACAGGTGGCTCTGCCATAGGGCATTGAGCACTCTGCCCTCAGGAGCTGTTTTTAGGGAGGTAAGGGCAAAGTAGTTAGTTAAGAGTCACATTAAAATAACAATGGGCTTGGTGTACAGTGCGGCTTGTGTGTCAAGCCAGCTGCAGTACGAAATGGGCCACACACACAGAGATCTCAGTAAGGGGCCATTGAGGCTTCGCCAGCTAAACTGCTGCCACCTAAACAAACACCGTCGCATAGTCAGTGATTTAGCGCTTGATCTAAGTAGGTGACCACTTGGAAGTAAATCTTTCCAAGTACTTTAGCGAGTCTCTCCACATATAATAAATAGTGGAAATCCGGCAAGAGTTTTTTGTTGGCTTTTTTTTTTTTTTTTTTTTTTTCCACTGGCAATTTCATTGATTAAACAGTCTTTGATAAACAATTATTTGAGTGCTAGCAGTCTTCTTTTCTTACAGTAACATGCCAGCCTCTTTTTTTTTTTTTTTTTCTTGCTCTTTGTGTAAATTTGTAAACAGAGGGAGGATATGAACTCAAGTAATTCCACCTTAGATGCAGTACTGATGCTGATTAGGCTGATGGACGAGATACTGTTATTTGTCTCTGCCATTTCCTGTGTCTGCTTTTCCCTGGTCGGTTCTGAGTTCAGTGTAAGTTTACAAGTTAAAATAATTGGAGAAGTTCATAATCGAAACTTTTCACAGCATACTGAATGAGTGAGGTAAAATTGGTAGAGAGCTTTATGCTGTCCAAGTTGTCTTGGTTCAAGGTTTGAATAGCTACTTTACTCCAAACCACGGAGGATATGTTGTTTGGATAACAAAGGTCACTGAGAGTTCAGATTGTTTCCCAGGCAATTTGACTAACTGCTTAACTGAAAAGACAGGAGGATGAAATGATTAGTTTCTATGTCAGTGTAAAAGCAATGTTTCCTTATCATTTATATCCATGTACTTCAGGATTTTAGAGTGTGCCTTTGAATGAGTTTCTTGGAAGCCTGGCTTAGACATAGCTTACTCATGTGCCTTATATAATAAAAACATTAGGTGTTATTTTTTTGTATAATCTCAGAATTCTAAGTGCTACATGATTTTCCCCATTTTCCTGGCGAGTACTTTTAGGAACTCTTCACGTTTTGAGTGTTCACTTTAAATGCAGTGGATGAGTTCTGTAGCCTTGATGTAGGAAAAGTTATTTGGTTTTATGTTTTTTTTTTTTTCCCTCCAAATATTATTATAATTACAATATTTGACAAAAGTCCTGGAGAATTAAGTTATTCTGTTTTTTCTTGTTTATTTTTAGTAAGCTGTTTGATTGCTGCTTCTGCAAAGCAATGGTTTGGGAACTGTTGGGAAGTGCATTTAAAATACTGATAGTATATACCTCTAGAAATGAAGGATTATTGAAAAAGGAAGACTCAAACGCTGCAATGAAACATTACCTGTTAGTATTTGTGGATTTCGCCACAACTATCTGACTAAACAAAAATCATAGTTTTAACTGTTTTAAGGCTTATTGTAAATGATGCCATAAAAGGCATTTTCTTATTTCGTGAGTGCAAGGACCATCTAATTGTATTAAAGATAACTGTAAAAACTTCCTAAAATAGCAAAATAACCGAGATTTATTTGGTTTATACAAGAAAAAAATCAAGTTGTACCTTCTGATGTTACTATGTTGTTTCCCCTCCCACCCTCTCAGTTCCTTCATATTGGCATACCTACTGTGCAATTCAGATCTCTGTGCACAATAAGTCTTACTTTTACTTGTACAGCTGAGTACAAAATGCTTTAATTTTAGGAGGAATATATGCAACTCATGGAATATTGACAAATCTTAAGTTTCCCAAGAAAAATGTAGAAGACAGTAGATGCTCTGGAAAAGAGATTAGTGTGTGTGTGGCTCTTGAAACTTTACTACAGGACTCTAGCCCCATATTCTCTGTAAGGATGAGCAACAGACAAAGCCTGAAGAACAGCAGGAATTTCACCTATGTTTCGCCTCAGAAACACTTTTACAGCTCCACAGGAAGCATTCATATTTCTGCCTACAAAGGCACAGGAAAACCCTTAAGCATAGGGATGATAATGTTCTGTTAGATTTTTCATTCACTTAAGATAGAATCTTTACCAGTATAAAATACAGAATTGATGTGTTTTAACCCTCAAACTAAATGCTTCCAGCTAATTTTGACACACACACTAGTTTTGCTGCAGTTGACATACTGAAATTGTCTTGGAATGTAAGAAAGAGCAAATTTCAAATGTTCTTTTTTTTTTGTTTTGTTTTAAGAACTGGTAAAATACAGAAATATCTTTGTGTACTGTGATGCAGAAATAAGGTAGCTGTGCAGTGACAAAGATGTTATGACTCCCACTCCTTTCTTCCTTTAAATTGTAGTGACATGAAATACATCTTTGCTTGTGCACTAACCTTATGAAGTCACTATATATTAGTAATTCTGACTTAAAGTTTTCTCTGAACAAGGAAAACAAGTTCCTAGTTTGATTGTACAATAAGCAGAGCAAGGTCAGCTGTTTTCTGGAGAAGCGGTACTATTCTAATTTTGCTGCCTCACTATAAACACTGTAAACTTGTATGTCTGACCTTAGGATTTCACAGAATGTTAGTTGCGGCCTGTTAGATGTCAGACAGCATGTGCTGTAGGTTTGGGTTTTATCACAGATGACAAAGCCTAGGTCTCTTTGATTTGACATTTAGAATTTGAAGCCAAATTGCATATATACTTTTTTTTTTTGTGAGGAAATATTAATTTAGAATTGTTCTAGAATGTATTGGTATCACTGGAAAATTCTTTGGAAGGTAGGTTCTCCATTTTTCAAATCATGAACATGCTTCTCTTACAGAAATATGTTTCCCAGAGAGGCCAATAACATTGTGCAGTTTGTAGAGTAAGTTTCTAGGTAGTGTAATTCTGTGGAAAAGCTCTTCCACAGAAAATTATTTGTCTTGGGGTTCAGAGGTTTTGTTTGTTTTTTGTTTTCATCTCAGATGCTCTTGTAAATATCATCTGCCAGTTCAGTTAAAATTTAGTTTTAATTGCTTTGTTGGATATAAAATGTGACTGGTACTGGTTTGGAATTTTGGGGTTTTCAGAATGCAGATCCTTAATTCTGTATGTGTTCTCTGCCAAATCTAAGTTTTGGGTTTTTTTTGTGGTTTATTTTTTAAGACTTCTACATGCAGAATTCTGTTCGTATAAGCACATTGTCTTAGTGCCCCTTGTCGTAACATTGTTTTCTCAGTGTGTGATTAATACCTGTAGGTTGTTAGTATAACACAAACGTGTAAGCGTATGGTATTTTCTGGTAACAAACTTACCAGTGCTCTTAGAGGTTGTAGAGGCACAAAAAAAGTGGAATTTGGAAGCAGTCTGGTTTTTTTACTGGTCATTCAATCTGGATTATTGCAATATTACATTATTCTAAATCATTTCACCTGACTCAAATAGGGGGAAGGGAGAGCGGGGAGTGGAAAAACCCCTCCAATGTTGAGAAGTCAGTAGGAAAAGAAAAATGGTGCTCCATGTGTCCTCATCCTCTCCAGTAATAAACTGCATTCTCCAATCCAGGAATCTCTGTTGTGGCTTTTATTAGCAAATATTATCAATTGCATTGAATTCAGATATGCAAATCTCATCAGATTGTCTTCTACCTGTTATGTAGGACTTCAAAGGGGTCTTCTTTGTTGAGAAGATTCTCTGGTTTACAAAGTGATGCTTTTCAGTTCCTATTAATAAACAGAAATTTCTTGGCATCTCCACATTCCTGTATTGTCTTGACAGAAGTTGTTTGTTAATGATTTGCTTAATTGGGTACAAGCTATAAAGCGATCAGTGTGGGTTATTAGTGTCTTTAGTCTAAACGATTTTGAATTGTCTTTTTTCTCACTAGAAAATAATGCATGAATGGATGAACTCTTGGATGATGCTTAATATATTTGCGGTTTAGCTTTGGATAAAATTCTAACTTAGCTAAAATAACTTTTCAGTTATTTTCAGCTGCTGGTTACATTTTATCCTAGTTCTGTGCACAGTTGGTTTCTATACAACTTGCAAAGAAATAGGAGGTGCATTTTTATGGCTTCATCGCAGAACTCGATAATTCTGTAATTTCAAGGTTTTGGGGGTTTTGGTTTGTTGGGGTTTTTTGGGTTTGGTGGTTTTTTTTTTTTTTTTTTTTTTTTTCCTAACAGTTGAAAACAGAAAAATTTACTGCCATATTTTATTTCCCTGGACTCACAAAGGAGTTATATCAGTGTACTATGTATTATATATTATAATATATATTATAATGTGTATTAGAATAAATGGCAACACTGGGATGAGGCAGCATCTCTGTTCTGTAGCCATGCTGAGCTTGGGCAGGCAATGAGGTTTTCAGGAGATGTGCTGAGGGGATGGAAATGGGATGGAGAGTCATCAACTTGGAAAGGAGGGGTGAATTTGAATATAGATATCGTCAGGATTTAACATAAAAGAAGACAAAGAGAACAGGCTAAACAGGAAGCAAACATTTTAAAGAAGACAAAGAGAACAGGATAAACAGGAAGCAAACATTTTAAAGCTGTCCTGAGCTAGCAGTTTAAAATAACTGCTTTATTAGAAGCAGGAGAAAAAAAAAAAAAAAAAAAAAAAAAAACACACAAACAAAAAAAACCCAAATCGCTTAAGGTGTTTTGGTTTTAACTTATGTTGGACAAGCTGATACCTAAAATTGACACTATAATAATTTTCTTTTTTTACCTTTGCTACTAACAATTTTTAAGACTTGGAGTTGGGAGGTGGTGTATTCCCAGATTTTACCCATCCTGATCTGGCTGTGTGGTTTATCTCAAGTTTGTCAGACAGTACATATATGACATGAATGCAGTGGTTTCTTTCTGGTGTGCTGCCAGAGCTGCATGTGTTCATCAAATGTTGTTTAGTCATTGCAGCATATTTATGCCATCTGGAAATGCATGTGCTTCCCTTCCTGAACAATGATCTTTAATCAAGACCACTATTATGGAAAGGCTAGAAAGAGTAGTATACATAATCAGTAGAATGCCAAAATTAGAATTACACATGCATTTTCCCTAACCCTAGCACATTGCACGCAGGGTAGCAAGCTTCCAGAGGGTACCACGTCTCTGGAATTACTACCTTTGTCCACCATCTCTCTTACTTCTGTGTATATTATTCAGAATCCAAATTGTTTAAAAAGCTTCAGGGTAATAATAACAAATCAAGAGTCATCATTGAGAATTGTAAGCCTGTCGGAATGGCCTGCTATCTTTTATTTGTTAGAAACTCCATTTTCCAGGTCTGTCTAAACAGAAACATCCACAAAATGATTTCACATCTGTTGTGCTCTTTTCTTCATATTACAAAAGCGTGAGCTTTTCAATTCATACATTTTTAGAGCAATTTTTTGATTATGTTAAAGCTCCACTAGTTTTTTACGAAAAGAACATGTAGAGAATGCAAGTACATTTGAGATGTTAATTCTGTTAAGAGCCAGTTCAAGTGTCCCTGATAACATTCTGAAAATATATGCATTCACAAATTATATTCAGGAAGCAGGATTATAATATATTCAGTCACACATGTAAAACTGATGTGGTGTTTGCTGAATGACAGAATGACATAACTGAAGTTTATTGTTTGCATTTACAAAGCTTAGTTTTTTTCTGTTAATTTCTAGTAATATTTTTTATGCCAAGTGATGTTTGGTTTTAGCAATACTTCTTATATTGACAGGTTGATCTTTTGTTATATAATGTTGTTTTATTGTTTTTCTCTGAAAGTCACTAGCGAGGGGCAGGAGGGAAATTTCTCTCTTCAATTTCTCTCTTCAGATTTTCTGGTAGTGCTGTTGTGCTTGATAAAGCTGGACTTCTTAATTGCAGTATTCCTAGAGCTGTTTGTGAGAACTGCCCTGGATCTTTCTCCTTTCTTAAAAGCAATTTCTTTAGAAGCTAATTTTTATTTTCTCTCCTAATTGCAATTTTAAGGCTTTGGACTGGTCAAAATCTAGCTAATTGTGAATTGATCCAGAAGCATATTCAGGATTTATCGTATTCCTCCTTCAGGAGTCTTAGAGTTTCCTTGTTGACAGAGAAGCTGAAACTGACGCAGTGACTGGTCTGTCTGCCTGTCAGGGAGCTTCTAAACCTTCATGGGTAGACTTAGATTTTGTAATACCCTAGTGTTTAAGTGAGTGGAGGTTCTCTGTGTGATTGCACAGCTAATTCAAAGGTTGATATAAGACATTTGTGTTACATGCTTTCTGTTAAATTTACCACAGCTGACATGCTCGGTATTGATTCATGTAAGACTCATGAAAATGTGGTTTCATATAATCAAATTTTTATTAGTCAGCAGACAGTCAAGGATTTTAATAAATTCATCTTTTAGTTCTGTGTTACTTTTACATAAATAAATGCTTTTACTTCAGAGTGTGTGAGTGGTTCAACATGGCAGCTTGTGCATGTAGGGCTGAGTGACAGTTCAACATTGTAGATAGCCAGTTTTGGTCCTGGCTTCTCTGCTGTCTTTTACAAAAGAAGTGGACTTTCCTTTTTCCCTATGCAGTACCCTGTGCAGTACAAGGAGGCAAGGGCAAATTTCATCATCTGGTAGAGTTTTCCTGATACAGGGTATGATAGAATCACACACTGGTTTAGGTTGGAAGGAACATTAAAGCTCATCCAGTTCAGTCGCCTGCCATAGGCAGGACATCTTTCACCTCACCAGGTTTCTCCAAGCCCCATCCACCCTGGAACATGTGCTTCAAATTTGATTGCATTTCTGCTGCATAAGCTGAGGCTTGAATCCCCAATTTGGTCCTTAGTGTTTTTCTAGATACATTAAATTTCTCCTGATGGCTTTTTTCACCTGGAGTGGTTTCTGAACTGTGACAAGAAGGGCCTACCCCACAAGTTAAGTGTGGTACTTGAAGTGTAGTTGCTGTAGACCAATAAATTGGAGTAGTACTACTCCCTGGCAGTGCTCAAGGCCAGGTCGGATGGGGCTTGGAGCAACCTGGTCTAGTGGAAGGTGTCACTGCCCATGGCAGGGGGTTGGAACTGGATGAGCTTTAAGGTCTCGTCCAACCCAAATCAGTCTGTGATTCTATGATTCTGAATGTGGTGCTATTACCAAGCAAGGAAGAATACATAAGAAATTATAACAAATTATGAAATGGGTAGTTTGTATACTTGAGCATGGGAAATGATGTAATTTGACACACAGCAGCTACTTTAAAAAAAAACCCAAACACACAAACAAAAACCAAAACAATCCTTAGATGTCGGGTCACATCTATGGGTATTCTCTATTCAGATGCAACTTCAAACTTAATCTGGACCATGACATTGGAAAGAAATACCTTTCTGTATGGTAAAAAAATTATTAATATTTGTTAAAAAATTATACAGGTTTATCCATAACTAGGGCTAGGGCTAGTTTCTCCTAACTAGGGTTAACGCTTCAGTAGTCTGGTGGGTGTCATACAATCTTTGTGCCTTAATGTTTTCAGTACCTTTGGAGGGAAAATGGTTGGTAAGAGAAGGTTGGTTTTATCATATGCACTGTTTCTTTTTGAGAGCTAAAATGATGCAATTTGCTAGTATATGATGGAAAGCCCAGAGGTACTGAGCTATAATGAGCTCTTTATAGATTTTTGAGAAGGAAATATGTGCTTCTCTCTAAGGTTAAGGTAAGAGCCAAGTGTAAAAAATGTGTAAGATTTTGAAATTAAATTTTAAGTATTGAGATACATTGTGGGAAATAGTTCTATTGAATGGATGAGTAGTACTGATGCAACTAAGGCGTTTAACTTTTCTGTTTTACTGATATATATCTGGATCCCTATCCTTTCATTACTGCTTTAAAGTATAAAATTTCAGTAGTATCACTATGAAATGGCATGAAATTTTTTCTTTCTCATTTAATAAAGCAATTTTAGGAGCGAAACATTAATGTAGCTTGGATAATGCTGTGGTCTGATCGAATCATTTAAGTTGGAAAAGACCTATATCATCAAGTTCTACTGTTCCCACAGCACTGTCAAGGCCATCACTAAACCATGGGACTAAGGGTTTTGTCTACATGGTTTGTGAACACTTCCAGGGATAGTGATTCGACCACTGCCCTGGGCAGCCTGACCATGCTTTCGGGGAAGAAATTGTCCTGAATATCCAGGAATATATCCTAACCCTCTTCTGGCACAGCTTGAGGTCATTTCCTCTCATCCTGTCACTTGTTCCTTGGGAGAAGAGACCAGACACCTTCTGGCTCCATCCTTCTTTCAGGTAGTTGTAGAGAGCAATAAGGTCCCCCCGAACCTTCTTTTCTCCAGACTGAACACCCCCAGTTCCTTCTGCTGTTCCCATCAAACTTGTGCTCCAGGCCCTTCATCAGCTTTGTTGCCCCTCCTTGGACTGGCTCCAGTGCCTCAATGTCTCTCTTGTAGTGAGTGGCTCAGAACTGAACACAGGATTAGAGATGCGTCCTCACCAGTGCCTGGTACAGGGGGACAATTAGGGTAAGAATGGTTTGGAACATGATCTTCCCTTCAGCACAGTCCTTCAAATGGGGAGAGGAGAGGATTGTTGTCCAGCTATCCTTTTCCATTTTATTACAATGTTTTTTATATATGTCGTGGCCTTCCTTCTTTCCCCCCTCCCTTACTTATATACCTTATTTTAAAGTACAGAAAAATAAAGGTGCCAATAAAACCTGAAGCTGTAACCAAGATATAGTCAAGCCTATAGTGCAGTAAATAATTTCGGTAATTGGGAATTCCTCAAGTGCTGTCTGTAATGAATGAACCTTTGGTTTCCCTTGAAGATGGGCATTTAAGTTGGAAGATCATTCTGTTACAGATCCCAGCTGCTCTTTTCAGGGAAGAAAAGTAAGTATTCATAGCCGTGGCCTAAGGAAGGTTGTTTAAGAGATAGGATCTGGTTTCCTTCAGTGTTTGTTTTCAAGGATTATCTCTTGGTCAAAGTGGATGCGCAGCTGTTTCACAGGTCCTAAATTTTCCATTCGTTATCAACTTGACACCTATGGAAGATAAGCAAGATCTTGAATTTCCATCAGTTCTTTCTCATGATCATGGAAACTAATTTTAGAACACTTGATAGATAAACAGTCGAAGTGATTATTTCAGAGTATTTTAGGTAACATGCCAGGATTCTCTTATTGAGATGGCCAAGATGGCAACAATTGCCATGATATACTAAGACACTAGATACTTTTAATACAAGTTCTATTACTTGTAGGCAGTTCAGTTTGGACATGTTAGTCCACAAATAAAGCACCTGTTTTGCTGAAAGTTCCACTAGGACTTACAGTTAAAGATTACTGGGGTTGGTTGGTTTGTTTGTTTGGGTTTGGTTTTTTTGGGGTTTTTTTGGGGGTTGGTTTTTTTTTTTTTTATGTGTATGTTTGTGTGGGGTTTTTTTGTTTGGTTTGGTTTTTGGTTGGTTGATTTTTTTTTTCTTTTTTGTTTGGTCTTTTTACTGGAATAAGTGTCTCTTGGTCCCCTGCATGGTGACTTTTAAAACTGATCTAGCTACTGTTGTTGTTCTCATGTTGTTCTTATGTTGTTCTCATGTTCTTATGCTCTTCTCATGTTCTTCTCTGAAAAAAATCTCAGTCTGAGCTTGGTAGGTTGAAGTCTTATTCCAGACTTCATGTGAGAGAGTTCAAATAAGTGAGAGAGAATGGTGTGCAGTAGTTAAGTCAGCAGTAGAACAGATAGCCAAGAAAAAGAACCTGGAACTTTTAAATTATTTGTCAAACACAATTACATCTAAGTTTGGCTTTCAGAAGTGCTATTTATTGTTCAGTCCATTAGTTGGATTCTGTTGAAACAATCAAACTCAGCTGAAGTAGCAGCTTTTCAGCTGAAGCTTCTAAATTTTGATCAGTTCTGCTATGTGACATCCTTATCAGTTGAAAGTTATGTCTCAGTTCATAACTGACGCAAGTCAAAAGTTTTGTTTGTTGAAAGGGGAAGTCCAAGATATCAAGGGAGCGCTTGATAGTCTCATATTTATGCTAAGCCTTAAAAACTGTCTGCTAGGTCAGCCAATTTATGTCTCAATCATTCTTTACTGTGTCTTCACAGTGACTCAGCCCAGACAGTTTTCCATCCCCTTTTTCACCCCACTCCCCTGGATTAGTCATATGCAGTTTAGCAATATTAGAGAGCTGTTGGCTCTATCTCCTGATAGTTTAAATTATGAAAAGACAAAAGGCTTTCATTCATGTACAGCTTGTAACCTGGGGACTTCATTCTGAACATAACAGAAAGCCAGTCTGTTTCTTTCCTTTAAAAATGTCACTGTGATAAAATTAGTGTCTGGATTTAATAAGAAAAATGTAATTACATTTCTTTGCACTAAATTCCCTTAGCACAAAAATCAGCACAAAAAAAAAAATTACCTCAAAGTTGATTGTTTCTCAGTCTGTTTATAATGTTAATGTCTTCTGCATTGTTTCAATCTTCTAGTTTTCTGTTATCTGTTTGAGCTTCTTTCTTGTCATCTATTTCTTGGTATAGCTATGGAATTATCAAACTGAAAACCAAAACAGCTAAAATACTGCGGTGGTACATGGTACACCTTAAAATTATGCAAGTCCATTGTAAACAAAGAGCTTCCATAGCTTTTCTTTCATATCACAGCTTAAGCTGCTCATATGGTGTACATCTGTGGTCTTTTGGCAGCATGCTTGGCTGCTGCATGGGAGTTTTTTGAGTTTAGAGCTAAATTCATATCTGTCTTCCCATCACTCTAAAAATTATGGAGGTCTTGTGCTTCTTTACATGGCCCATGAAGTGAGCTATTATATGCTGCAGAAGCAAGGAGATTCAGTTAATGACACTGCATTATGGGAATGAAGGTGGTGGTTTTTCTAAAGAAACAAACACTTCTGAGTTCTTTAGCTGTGTATTTTGTATATGTAGATTATAGTGGATTTCCACAAATACATATTTTAAATATAAATCTCTTATACACAGATAAAGGGTGATTGATCCTTGTTTTATTCGCTTGATTCGGGCTGCATTGCTTTCAGAAAAGGTAGTAATGACCATACAGATGATTAACTACATAGATCTATACTAACAATTTTTAGAACATTTAGATATCAGAAGTCTCCTTGGTTTATGACTTGGGAAAGCACTTTTAAATGAGGCTTCTGCTTAAGTGGGAGTTTAAAAATATGAACAACTAGACGAGGAAAAAAGTTAATTTACCAGAAAAAAAAAAAAAAAAAAAAAAAAAGAAAGAAAAAGAAATCAAAATAAGAGTAATACAAGGGAAAGATCTGAAACTGGTAGAATTATGAATGGAAAATTTTGTTTGTTTTTTAATTTTCTATAAATTGTACTAGGCTTATATTCATGTTAGGCTTATTGTACTTGTGTTACTGAATAATGATGAAAAAAAATTTCTGTCTCTTCAGAACAGACCAAGATGTTCCATTAGTCTTTCTCTTCTGAATCTGGAAACCAAAAATATTTGTGTCTCAAAGTCAATCCATTAGTTACTAAGGAAGATATTGCATAGATGAGCACATCGGAATTATCATCCTCAAATAATTTGTGTCCAAGAGAGCAAAAAGAATTGGCTGAACTGATTTCTGGCTTACTCAAATAAGGTTTTCATGCTGAATCCTTGGGAAGTTTCGGAAAACTTGAAAATGTGCTACTGTTCTGTCAGTGTACAGTGGGTATCCTATTCCACGTGTCCGTGTTGAAATCTGAAGCTTCCTGTGCTGTCGTCAGTCTGGAATTAAAGTAATAGACAAATTTGCTAAAATACTAAGGAGTTACAGAATGAAAATGTAATTGTTGCTGGTAAATTTCATTTATTTAAAAAAAACCAAAACAAACCTGTATCTCAGAATGTCTCATGACAGGATCAAGTTTTACATTCCTATAGTTAGTCAGGTCAAAGAAAAGAAAGTCAGGATCACTTAGACTGACCCAAAAGTGAAGAAAGGATTGTTAAGGAAATCTATGGATGAGGGATATTGCAGCAAACATTTTGGAATAATCTGTCAGTTTTTCATCTTTTAGCTGAAAGCTGTTTATAATTATGTCCCACGAAATATATGAGGGTGTAGCACTCAATGAATTAAGTGATGGTTCTTACTTTTGTACCATTCATCAAGTCTAAAATAAGTATTTCATGTATTTAATTTCTAAAGAGACTACTGTAGATAGGAAGTTTCTGGGTATGAGCATTGTAAAAGCCTTAGTAAAACAGAAGATCTGACAAAGAGGAATGAGAGACTATCCTCTGAAAAAGACTTTGGATCTGATGCAAGCAGCTTAAAAAGACCTCACAGTCTGATCCTGTAGTAAAAAGATCTGGTTTTTCAAGATTGTGTAAGAGTAGGGAATTGGATGTTTTATTTTATGGAGCACCTATGTCTTATGTTAGCATATTATGTTCTGTTTTTTGGCCTTACTGTTTAGAGCATAATTCTAAAAGCATTGTGTGCATGGCAAAAAGCCACAACGGCCTTTTCTGTCAGGTGTAATAAGTCACAGGAAAGAACTGCGGCTGGAAGCTGAATCTAGGTAAGTTTACCCACAGCTAGTAATAGGGGAACAAGTATTAAGTCCCTATTAAGACTTGTCACAGCCCTTTTTTAAAGACAAACTTCTTCCACAAAATATTTCCACTAAAAACAAGTTTCTAGGCTGTGAATGGATAATACTTCATTCGCTGGTCAGCTGTAGGATTATATGTTGCTCCCCTGAGATTTTGTTTTCTCTTGAAATCTGAAGACATACCTGCAGGTTGTATTTGTGATGTGTCACTGCTGTGTTTTAATGTGTTCAAAGAATAAGACATCAGTGAATTACCATGACTTTTTTTTTTTTTTGTTTGTTCCCCCGTATCTTGCATTATTCTTGTCTTTATCCTAACTTGCTCTGCAACTTTAGAGAGTCTGACTGGCATGCAAGCTCGGCATTTCAGTCCCCTTTTTTATTGTCTATTTCTTTTTAGCTTAAACCATTTAAAGTAGTTTAGGCTGCAGATCTGTGGAACTGGAGTACAATAGGGTTCCTCTCCATCCTCAGCAACATTCTATAAAAATCTCATGGATTGTTCTTTCTTTTTTTTTTTTTTTTTTTTTTAACCACACATAACTGCAGCCTTTTGGTGAATTAGATAAGGCAGAATAAAATCACAAAATGAAAACTGTATCAGGAACAAAACATCTTAAAATGTGCTGGGAAGTGATATGGCTCTTCATTTGTGTATCTTTTTTAAGGCTTATCGTCTACATAGTGAAGAAATGTGGTATCACTGAGACTGTTGTGGAGAACAAATAGGAGTGTGTAAGTGCATTCCGTGGATGGCAGTAGGTTATCATGAAGAGACTAGGCAGTTTCTTGATGTTGAAATGAAAGCAAGTTGAATTATGTGATCTCGTTAAGGAAAAAATGAAACATCTGAGCAACTTTAAAGAAGCAGCTCAATGTAGGAAAAATCTTTTAAGGTTTCCTTAGAAGATCCCTGTTGAAAGGGGCCAAGGGGAGTTTGGGCTTGTCATCACTGCTAAGTAATCTTCCTGTGCTTGAGAACATCTTAGGGCAATTTCAGCAAAGGACAAACCTTAAAAATTGGAAGTAGAGCTGATATGTTTTCTGTCTTGGTACTTGTATTTTATGGATGCTTTTGACATGTGAAAAAGCAGACGGTTGTTTTCACCTAAAAACTTTTTGTGGTGGCAGTACTATTAATGAGTAAAGTAGTTGTGTATTATTTTTTCATGAAAATTCTGGGATAAAAATGGTATATTTTACTAAATAAAGAAAATCAATCATTTAATTATGCAGTCTATGCAATCCCATGATGAAATGGGATTGCAGTGGAAATACAGTCGGGAAACCTTCAAGATTCATTGAGTATGATGAATATAGACTGCCATGCTTCAGAAATTCAATGGGCACATAGGATGTACTAACATTAAATATGAGAAAGCAAGTATTAAATAACTTACACATTAGTGTAACAAAACTTTCAGATGAACAAATCTCGTGTTCTCTGCCTCACAGGTAGCTCCATCGGAATGAATCTAAGATTTGTGGAAAACTGCAGTACGTAATGTCTGCTGTAGTTTGCTAAGTATTTTGCATAGCAAATTGTGTTCTGCATTAATTTCATTAACAGAAGAAGAATGGGTGATGTTTTGACTGATTTCATTTCACAGTTATATTTTAAATTTATAGTGGTTTTATTGTCCAGAAAGAACTTTCTTAAAAAAAAAAAAAAATCTAGTTAGATTATACTACATCCATGCAAGAAATTATAATTTGTTTTATACAGTGTTTTGTGAAAAATTACTTTTCTAGGATACCTGATTTACGTACTGAAATGGTTAAGATTTTTTCAAAGACTAAAAGTTTCTTAAAACACTTTTTTGGAAATGGAGTGTGTTTGTGCCTTTCAGTGATGCAGGTGAGAGAAGGGGGACATAAAACAGGATACTTAGTGTTGAGATACATACATTAGTGAGATAAACTGACATTAGGTCACCAGCTCCCGTCTGGGGAAGACAGAGGGACTGGGTTAAACTGGGCAGTACATCTTTTCATTAAGGCATAACAGCTGCAGTTTGACATTTTGGTGCTTTAAAACTGGGATTGGCTAAAGTTCATTTTGGATTCGGATTTTGTACATTCAGAGCCCTGTATCTTCTCTGGACTGAAATAATCGCTGCATGTACAGTGTAAAGCTGGGAAAAAAGTTCCTTTCACAAATGTACTCTCCATGTAATGTTCAAAACAAACAGGCAGTGTATTGCTGCGGCAACCAGACAACAAACAAGTGAAAAAAATTGTCTCTCTTACACTCACAATATGGGAGCAGTTAGTTCATGTAACGAGATTATCTTCTGCAGAGTATGATCACTGTTTTGTGGCAGCACTAGATGTTTGTATAAGAAATCTGATGTTTCTCAATCTGTCTTCTATTCATATAAGTTTATATTTCAATAGACATAAGAGGTTGTGTGAAGATTTAAGATTATTGCTTGCATAATTAAAGAAAAAAAAGCACAAGGGTAGTTCTTATTCTCTTCAAAAATGAACATAAAAATATTGCCTTGCTTAGTTTTTTGTTGTTTGGGTTTTTTTCACACACACCACCCCTACCCCCCCAAATATCAAATTCATAAATAAAGCAGAAGTTAAGCTAGGCTGTTACCCTATATATATATGTACCTTAAAAATGCTTATTGCAGCTGAAATAAAGCCTGAGCTGGCAGGCGGGAAGGCGAGTGCCTGCTCCAAGACAGGGTGGTTCCTGTTGGTTTCTCACCCCCTGGACAATAGCAGTGGAAAAGCTTGCTGCAGTGCTCCCTTCACCAAGTTCATGAGTTATGAAGAACTTCTGTTTAGCTCTGGTTACACATTATCAACTTCTCTTTCCATCTTTGTATTGTACATCATTTAGCTTGTTTTTTGAAATGCCTTTTAAAACTTGCATTGGTAGGTTGAGGTCATTATGATGTTCTAATGTGGACTGCTTTGGAAATCTTCTATGCTAATCTTCAATATTTAAAATTTTCATAACAAATGTTTACACAGTCCACATGCTGCATTCAGCCATCTTTTCATGGCTATTTCCACGATATATCCATTAACCTAAATGGATCCTAGTTGAGTTGGTCTGGGTAATGAGGAGAAAATATGTTGTCTATTCCTTGGGTCATATCTACAGTTCTGTGTTATTTATACAGAAAAATGTAGCAACACCTATGGCAGCCATGTAGGTGGTTAGATGCTAATGTTTCTCAAAGTAGTAGCCAGATATGGAGTGTGCCTTGTTTCCTCTTGAGTTCCTTACTGTAAATTGGTAGTTAATTTAGGACTATCTGGGCACAGAGTAATTATAAAGTGATCTTGACTCCCATACTTTTTTCAGCCTCCTGACTTGCAAGGTGGGAGAAGGTTCGATATTTTTTGTTATGCCGCAAGCAGCTGGTTTTAGTGATAGCTAGGAATTCGTATTTTTAACATATTTTTTAAACACTGACCCAGGTTGGAGTAGCTTTGAGGTCTTTTCCTCTATCTCTTGCAGGCTAGCAGTCCTATTGAATAAGAGTTTCAGTCTTTCTTTGACAGTTTTTTGCAGCTTTGTTGCTAAGGCTCATATAAACTTACATTGCCTTTCTTTCTTGAGAGAGAGACTCTCTCAAGAAGAGCCACAGAGTCACTGCCGTGCTCTGAGCCTCAGAGGGGCTGGAATGTGCTGTAACTCCTCAAATCTGACTGCTGTAAATAAAAGATCCAGTATAAACCAGTTGCTAGTTCTGGGTGAATAGTGGAAGTATCACATATTTACATTAATTTAGAAACAAACCACCATAATAATGGCATGATTTTTGAAAGGAGAACATCAAGGTGACTGTTTGTAGCTTGGCATGAGAAATACACATTGAGCTTGCTTCAGTTACACAGATTCAGATTGTGCCTTTCGTAGAATCATGAAATGAAACTAAATGAAATTAAATGATAGAATGGTTTGGGCTGGAAGGGTCCTTAAAGCTCATCCAGTTCCACCCTCTGCCATGTGGAGGGACACCTTCCACTAGACAAGGTTGCTCCAAGCCCCATCCAACCTGACATTGAGCACTGCCAGGGATGGGACAGCCACAGCTTCTCTGGGCAGCCTATGCCAGAGCCTCACCACCCTCACAGAGAAGAATTCAATTGCAGCAGTTTTGAAGTAATGCTCCTTGAAGATTTGTCTGCACTTGAGCTACTCGGATGCTAATTCAGCTTGGTGAAGGTGACTGAGATGTGCAGGACACTTCAACTGTTTATTTCTGTGAATCACTGTGTAGTTGAGCCGCAAGCTTGTTTCTTTGTGCTCTGTCAGCTGCAATACTGGGAACAGTATGAATTCCAGTGTGTCTTGGAGAAATCTTCTCTCTCCTTTAGGCATGTGATAGGTTGGAGAGAAAGCTTTGATGGATTAGAGGTCCTTTCCGAGTGATCTGATAAACTTGTTGAGGAAAATGGTCTTATTAGCATGTGTGCTATTCTTATTCATCCTTTGAAATACACCTTTTGACAAGAAGGACAACCCAACTTGAAAAGAAAGTCTGATGAATTTGTGTTGAGCATGTTTTTCAGCACATACCTAGAGCTTTAGGTCAGCAGTTGTTTTATAACCCAGCCTTGCAAGGAGAACAATCTCAGTATCTGTAAACAAACAGGAAGATGAGCATTGCAGAATGAAATTGCAGATGCCTGATGACTAACTAAGACTCTGGATTTAAATAGGTTGAAGTTTCTGTTACAGTCTTACAGGCAGAAGATAAATTCTGCGAAAAGTGTTTCTGCTGTGTGAGGGAGGAGTGACCTACTGGGAGCGGCAGAAAAACCTGAGGAAAAAGTCTCAGCTACATCATAAAAGTTGCACTAAAAATCCAATGATTCACTGGTGCTGCCTGATGCCCTGAGTCACTGAGCTGGGCAGTTTAGCATGCAGCAGTATGATCTAGCCCCATAAAAGGGCATAAATTAGTTAATGGCTACTAAATTAGTTAAAATTAGTCCATGGCTACTGAAAAGAAAGCCATTAATAGCTTTTGATTTTGTTTAACCCTACTAAATGCAAAGAATAATGCAACTTGAGCAGTAATATTAAACAAACAAAAAAAAAAAATCCCTTTTTTTACTGATATTTACAGATTGGATTAAAGCTCCTGTCTGCTGCCTTTTTGTGAAGCTTCCCAGGAAGCTGAAGTGCAAGTCATAGAATCGTAGAATGGTTTGGGTTGGAAGGGACCTTAAAGCTTAAATGCTACAGGGAAGAAGGGTACGTGTAAAAGAAATAATAATCATAGTGCTTGATTTCCTTGATATTGTAGTTTAATGACTGTATCTGTATAATTTCTAATGCTTTGTGAGGTCTAAGAAAGAGTTGAAAGATTATAGGGTTCTTGGAGTTTGAACTGTCAGAAGATAATTATGCTCATTGGGATTTTATTGGAATTCATCCTTTGCTGTGATGATGGCATGCGTATGGGGTATTTTCTGTTTGCTTGGGTTTTTTTTCTGAAGACAGACTTGGCAGCTTAAAATATGCAAGGAAAAGTTTTGGAATAGGCACTATGATACTGAAACTGAAGTATTTCAACAGCCACACAAAATGCATTTGTAATACTTTAACATTTATTTTTGCTCAGTTATCTTTCTAGTTAAAACCCTGATAGTTGAAGCAGCATGCAACAAAACACAATAATAGATATGTTTGATCAGATAAATTCAAAAAAGATAATCTGAAATAGTCTAAAGCTAAAATTTCCACAGCCAGGTGGGAAACCATAGGCAGTGGTACTGCTTTTCAGAGCACTGGCCATTACAGATCTTGAAAGGTATTGGAATCTTACCATAAAAATTAAATGGTACAATATTTTTTAAATTTCCATTTTGACTTCTGTTGGCATAGGATGAGCTGAAATCAAATTTCAATGTCCCATCTTTCTCAAAAAAAAAAAAAAAAATCCCAATATTACTTATTTTTTCTAATATTTTGATAAAATACAGGCAGCTGCATTATTTTCCATTTCAGTCACTGTCTTTTATTCTTTTGTTTGGTAATATGCAAGTGAAAAGGGAAGACAGGAATGTGTTGGTTTATGGTCTAGCAAGAATAAAAAGCCCAAGTGCAAGTGGAAAACTACACTGACAACATTTAGAGATCACTGCTATGCAGCCTCGGAAGTACTGTATAACTGCTTTTATAACTCTGATTAACTCAAAAGGTCGCAAACTAAACCACAGAACTTTGTAAGAAATTTGTGTGCATATGCTGATGCACGGTAAAGGGACAAGTGACAGGCAGAAATAGGAAATGCATTTGTAAGTAGAGTGGATGCATTTTATTTTAATCACATTAGAAATAATGTCCCTGTAAACATATTAAAAATAGCCTGATTGACTGTCACCTTGCCTTTTATGGACTTAAAGTCCAGTGTAGAAGCAGAAATCTTGGCTGTTTCTTCACATTTCCTGTTAATAGGAAACAGTAATGAAGATTATATGATAAAATTATGCAGGTAGTATATCCTATATTTAAAAGGTGTTCTTAGAGTATATGAAAGATTAAGAAGAGAACTCACAATACTCTGCTTATTTGCTGATACTAGACTTTAATATGTCTATGAATTAGAGTAGTGCTTAAATAGTATTCTTTTATTTTCTGCCCATGGTAACCATGACAAATTAGCCCAAAACATTCACTGTCACTAGAGAACATAAATCTTTCCTTTCTAACATTTTGCTGTATGCAATTAAAACAAACAGTTCTACTTCCTATAAGCCCTTGTGTAATAGCTGTTATGAATCAAACACTGAGAGTTTCACTCTCAAGCATGGAAATCTCTGAACAATGTGTATTTTGGTACATATTGAACATTTTCTGTAAGCCCCCATAAATAAATCCAGGAAATGTCTGTCCCTTGAGTTTTACCTTCATTAAATCTGGAGCAGCTGTTGTTGTTGAACTTGCACCCAAACATATAATGGAGCCCTTGACATCAAAAACTATTCTATGACTGGCATGTTATTGTAAGTCATTGTAAACATGCATTTGTTCTGAAATAGAGCTGATTCTATTACAAATACAAACTGGTTGATGTTATGGAAAATGGAACTCTAAACCCCTGTGCTCTGCAATATGATTAATATTTAGCAAACTTTCATTAGTCTTTTAGTGGGTTTGTTGATTTTTTTTGTTGGTTGGAGGAAGGGGTTGTTGTCTGTGAATTTAGTATTCTACAAGATGTGACGGAGTGGTAGGGAAGCTTGTTGTAACAATGTAGGCATTTCACAGGGCTATGTGATACCTTCCTGGAAATCACAGTGATGCCATGACTTACAATATTAATGCTACAAAATTATAATCCTCTTGCATTCTTACAAGCCAAGGAGGGACAGATAGCATTTGTAGGCTTAGTATTTGGACAGAAAATATCTAGGAAACTCCTATGTTCTCCACAAAATGATATTGCTGATAAGATATAAGTAGGCATCAGACTTTGGGCAAGATGAACTCCACAGGCCCTGCCATCTCTGTTGTTCTGCAATAGTCAAAATTGTTTCTTGGGTTTATCTACTGAAATAGTAGCTTCTGACATGACTTTTTTTTTTTTTTTTTTTTTTTTTTTTTAAATGGCTGCAGTTTCTTTACATGTCACTTAAAACCAGAAACATTAGCAGCCACAAATCTAGCTTAAGCCACAGTATCCAAGTCTGGATCAAGGCTTACAGAAATTTGTGTATTTTTTATTCATAGTTTCTGATTTTTATGTTAGTCTGAAAGCCGCCTTATGATAAGATCAATAAAGTTGCAATAGGCTATTACCAAGTGTACAGAAGCTTCAAGGAGAAGGAGCAAGTTCAGAGCAAGGTTGAATTAAGTTGTGCAGAAACATAGGTTATATTTCTTCACTGTAAGGGTTGAGATTGCCCATAGTATTGTATATCATCACTTTTCACTTTTTAACTGACTTTGAAGTTGTGTGTCCTTATTTTCTTTTGAAGACGTAAATTTCTGGATTTGTATTCCTGACATGATTGGGTGGTTCATTGTTTTTTCTTTAAGGTGTATTCAGATTTGAACATTTAAATGAAGGAAAATTTTAATTTCATTTTCTCTTTGAGTGCATTTTTTATGATGCACTCACGTTTTCCTCAGTTATCTTAGGTGGATGAAATTACATCAAGTAAGAATGGACTTACTAAGCTTTCTATATTATGTACAGAAATTTTAATGGCAGCAAGGAATTCTCACGATTGATGCAATACCTTCTTGCTTTGGAGTCTTCTGCTGTTGACCTGACCAAAACCAGATCTTATCCAGTAAGATCTTTTCCAGTGCCTAATACTAACCATAATAATACTTATTAATCCAGGGTATGTGCTATAACTCAGGATAGTCTCAGATATCAAAGCAGAGGGTGTAGACTGAGCTTGTTCAGTGCTAGGAAATTGTGTTTAAGGAAGTCATTTGCTATCTGCATACCAGACTTATCCTATGTCTTCTCTCAGAAATCCCTGCCAATGGTATGGGTGCACATGATGCTTGAATCAAAGGTCTCATTCACAGCAAAGGGAAGTTTTGGGGTTTTTTTCTTCACCTGAGATAAGGCTTTTTCTGGGTTGAGGGGAAGTTTTTCCTCTTCTGTAACGCTGCAATTTCCTAACTTAGGTGTCAGAAAGTGACTGCTTTCTGAAAAAGTCAAACATTGCAGTAAAGCATTTGATTTGTGTTACTGTTTGGTTTACTTATGGCTTATTTGAATATGAAGTTGTATTTAAATATTGTTCATAATTTATCAAGGAGAAAATTGAGAGGAATTGTCCTGTTTGGGTTTTACTTTTCAATTACTAATTTTTAACTTGGGAACCTCTGGAAAAGAAAAGGAAACATGCATATAAGACTTGCATTTCTATTTTTGAAAAGAAAAGAATGGAAATAGTTATGGTATGGTAGAGAACTTATTTTTATAAATGAATCTATACTTAACTGCAATTAATGAACTTAAGTAGAAAAGTACTGACTATTCTGACCTCTTGCACAACAAGATCCTCCCACTGGTTTTGAAATACAGTATTTGTTTTCATAGTATCTATGATTTCTTCCAGTTTTGACATGAATTATCTTACAGCTCTTCTGCAAAGAACTGTTATTTCTCTTGGAAGGTATATGACAAAAATGTTTTGTTCTCTGTTGATGAAAGCTGCCTCATGTTGAAAGGGGAAGAGAATACTATCCCCAAAACCAGTTTTGTAATTGCACAATTCTAGGTGCAATTCTATGATTTTCATAGACTACTACCTTGAAGTATTAGTTTTGAAACTTACTTTCACATAAGTTTAAGGAATTAACTCGTATCTTTATTATATGAAAAAGTTTTAATTCCTGTCTTGGAGATACTCATTAGTACTCTGCCAACTTTACAAGTGCAGAGGCTTTATTCAGTTGGTAGTGTTGACTTCTTTCTTGGAAGTGGTTGTGTGATTCTTGTGCAGGCATGGCATAGTTGCTCATGATTTTGATCTTTTGGTGTAACTACCTCTAGCTTCAGGTTTCAGAAATAAAAATAGTGGATTCTGTGAGTTGTGACTACTTACTTCTGTGCATAGTAGAAGATTCTGTACGCGCATAGTAGAAGATTCTGTACGCGCAGGTGTTGGCGGTTCTGGAGAGAGAAGGTACTCTAAGATCCTGCTCAGATTTATCTCGATAGCAGTTAATCTCCTATTGTGGACGGTATCATTTAAAGTTGAACACGAGTCTAGGTATTAAATGCTTACTAAAGATACAAGTAGTGCTTACTTAGGTGATTAAAAAATGTCAGAGATGGACAGTACTGCTACCATGAGTAGAAAAACCATTTTCTGTTACAGAGTTATAATTTAAATATTTCGTATTTAAATAGTTCGAAAGGTTCAGAAAAGTTCTAACTCATCCAGCACAAGTTTGTATGCTTTTGCAAGTTTACAATTGTTTCAGTGTCCCTTAGAGAAATGCTGGCAATAGCTTCATTTGCTGTTTGGAGCAAAATTGCAATTTGCTGTCCTTTTTCTTGACTGGTTTTTAAGTCTTCCAAATGGAGGTTCTCAGATCTTGTCCTTACAGTTGTGCTGATAAAAGTGTCATAACTTGGAGAGGCAACCTTTATTTGCATGTGGTGCAATTTCTGTTAACCTTTTTAACACCTTTTCTCTGTTTGCATGCTTGTTGAAACTAATTACCTTGTCAATCTTAATGCAGACTTTCATTTTGGATTAGTTCCTTATTGTCTTTGTAGAACCTGAACCTGCTGGAAGTTAGGACTGGCAGATGGCACATGGAGAATTGCATTTGGTTTTGAAGTTATATTTATGGATTCTGAAGACAGAGTATTTGTAGTTTATTTTTAAAGATTAAACAGCTAAGTATCCTACATTTGCTCTGGAAGACTGCTTTGCAGGTGTATTTTATCATGCAATAGCTCTTCATGGTTATCAAACATTTTTCTTTCTTGGAAATTTTGTCTCCATGTTCAGTTAGCATGGCATAATTAATTTCCAACATATTTGAATCATTACGCTTCTAGAGGTAAAAATTATAAAAAGAATAAACATGCTGTATTTGTGAGTCTCAGTGTGCTCTGACTTCTAGTTAATGTTACAATAGACATTTGAATAGCCGTTATGTAGTTTCTTTTGCTCCTTGATATTCTAACCAAGAAATATTTGCTGTAATTACCATCATCAGTTGCAGCTGGCTTGAAGTAAGGGGAAAGAAATTACTTAGCAGTGCTGAGTATGCTTACTTGAGTTTTATTTATTTTAATGATAAACTAAATCTTGGTCTGCCAAAAAACGAGGTAGCTATGAGGTTAGTATGAGTGGTATTGGCTACTGACTACAGGACACTAGTCTTGCAAGAAATAATTTTCCTCCCTTTGCAAGTCAGCGGCAGGATATTGACATCCTCCTCCCTCCTTTTTGAGTTCCTATACTTTGGGGTTTGGCAGTGAATTGATATTCTGTCTGCTGGTTGCTGCTCTGATCTGTCTCCCTTTTGTGTTTGTGTGGGCTGATGTATTCACTTTACACTATTTACTTCACAGTCTGGGCTATTTCATGCTACTAGCCATTCCAGTTCAGCTATGTAGAGCTTGAAAGCACTACTTCCTTAAGCTTACAGCTCAAAATAAATAGTCATAATCTTCTGCTTAAGCTAGCTGTCCCAGAATGTGATATGGCTTCTTTTAAAAAGTTTGTTCGTTTATACCCATGTGCTTTGTTGAGCCCAAGATGGAATTTGCTCAGAGGAGAGTTCCATGCTTTTTATTTGTATATGCCTAAGAAAGCCATTATGCAATTCTAATGGGAAGCAACTTTAGTAATCAGTTTGGTATTTCAGAAATAGTGGTGGATCTTTTTCATGGTATTTCCTCAAGTAGGTATAGAATTAGATTTTATTTGGGGCTGTCAGGTTTTTGCAGATCTCCAGCTGACCACACAGTGAATCAGACTGCTAAGAACCTTGGTGAAGTTATATTTGGCAATATGGAGAGAAGTACTTGCCCAGGGAGAGTTCAGACAATGTAAGTACTTGCTTTATCCTGGTCAAAAAAGAACTTACATGAACATAACGGATCCTGTTTAACTCAGGACATTCCACTATCTGGCTAAGCAGTGTCCCTTTGACAGTGAAATACTAATACAAAATTTAAAAAAATTGCCAAAATAAGCTTTTTACTACTCTCTCTTTGTGCAGGCCTCTAGGTTTAGCACTTATCTATGTAGGGTGGTATTTGAGTCAGTCATTCTATCATAGCTTCCTCAGCAGGACACAGATCACCAAGTCACAAAAACCAGAACCCTGTCTTGAAAAATGGTTGAGTTCTCCGTAGAACTGTGGTTCTTCACATGCATCTTGTCTCTATAGGTGTTGTTTTACCCATATGTTAGCATACTGATTTTTAGTGCTGATAACTGATGGTTAGTTAACATATAACACAAAGAGGCATTTTGAACTTCTAAGGGAAAAATTGTGGCTCCATCTTTAGTATTGCTTGCATTCACTGTCATGTATATTCTTTTCCAGTTTGTTGCTACCTGAGGTATATGTATTTATTGAGTTTTGCCTTGTTTGCTGCTTCACTGTATGTGGGGGTTTTTTATGTTGGTTTTTTTTTCTGTTAAACAGCAGTAGGCCAATTACAGTTTCTTTGAGGTACTTCACTGCTAGTATTTTACTATTGTGGACTAAGGAAATGCGCATGTTTAGCAAAAACCAAACAAAACAAACCCCCAAAACCCAAACCCAACCCAAACAAAACAACAGCAAAACCACCACTACAAAAAAAAAAGTCAAAACCAAACCAAAACCAACAACCCCCCACTCCTCAAACCAATATTTTCTGACTCATAAGAAAGCTCTAGTTCTTCTACCATTACTACTCGTGGATTTCAGAAAATCAGTGGGTTCTCCCTTTTGCACTGGTTTGCTGACATGTAAAAATAAATAAAATGTAAACCTAAATAAAACAAAACGCAGAAATATAACGATGTAGTTTTCCTATACTGAAATTACAATAAAGATGAAATTTCTTCAGTCCTTTCCCACATGCAGCCATTTCTGTGGTAAGTAGAGTGTATTACTGTTGGCCTCTGAAATATCTGACAAATGAAGGGGCTTCTGAAGGCATAGAGCTCAAGCTTTCTTGTTACACTGTAAATATGAAGGGGAATTGACTCTTTCCCCGGGGTCCCTGAAATTTTTTACCTCTGTGCCATGTGATTACTATGATGTGACTGTGACCTGTGGATCCTTGCAGTGGGGCTTTGTGGTGCTTCGTCAGTTCTCATAGTCTAAACAACTACAACAAATCCTGCCATTGGAGAGAAAAACATGCCATCAGGTTGAACTGAGCATGAATCATAAGAATGTTTGGTTGAAAGGGACCTTCAAAGGTCATCTAGTCCACCTTGCCTGCAATGAGCAGGGACATCTTCAACTAGCTCAGGTTGCCCAGAACCATATCCAGCCTGTCCTTGAATGCCTCCAAGGATGGTGTAGTCCACCACCTCTTCCTTCTTCCCCTGTGCTGCCCCTCTGCTTCCTGTCCAGTCATAAGTATATCCCTAAACCCAGTTCTGACTTCTCAGTAAACTTGGAGGAAGAAATGCTGAAGGCATAAGGTAGTCAAGAAAGCACTTAGTAGTTGTAGAACACCCTAGCCTCTGAAAATCCCTTCTTAGAAAATACATAAAGCAAGGCCAGGTTGGATGGGGCTTGGAGCAATCTCATCACCTCTTCATCTCATCTTAAAGCAATCATCATCAGTGAAGGTGACCCTGCCCATGGCAGGGGTTTGTAACTGGGTCAGCTTTAAGGTCCCTTCCAATCCTAATAAGGCTGTGATTCCATGGGACTGATAGAGATTGCAATAGAAAAACAGAAGCAACCTTCTGAAGCAAGTAGTGTGCTGAACTTGTACAGCACTGCTTCAGAAATTCAGATCCTACTGAATTGGAATGCTGAATTAATATACAGCTTCAATAAGCTGTATGTTAACATGTCGTAAAACACCTTCCCTTGAAGTAGTCAGTGTGCTCTGTAGAATTCTGAGAAAGAAATTTCTTCCTTCTTTCAAGATTGTCTTTGCTTCAGAAGACATTAACTCACTAAGTACTTTGTAACGACAACTTTTGAAAATAGCATTATGTGGAAAAAAGTAAATGTTTTGTTTGTGTTGCTAGCAACCACTTTAGTCAAGCATTTTTATCTGTTAACCATATTTCTTTGTGGATGAGAATTTACAAGATTTCAGGGAAAATATTTTCTAATTGAATATGATCCAATTTCTGAGCTCAATGAAAACTTCCTTTATGAAAAGATGTGTATTACAGTCGCATCTATTTTGAGCATTAGGTTGGTTGGAGATAAGGGATTTTTGGTCTTTTTTGTCTTTATAAAACCAGAATTGTTAGACTCGAATTTTCAGAAAAAAACATTAAATTTTGTTTGATTTTTATTTGAATTTAATATGAATTACTGAGTGAAAGACTTTTGATCCCTTTTATCATTATAATAATCCATATGGAAGAATTATGTATTAGAATCATAGGATAGTTAGGGTTGGAAAGGACCTTCAGATCATCTAGTTCCAACCCCCCTGCCATGGGCAGGGACACCTCACACTGGATCATGTCACTCTAGGCTCTGTCCATCCTGGACTTGAACATTGTCGGGGATGGAGCATTCGCAACTTCCCTGAGCAACCCTTTCCAGTTCCTAATTAATCCATTATTTCCAAAATATTTGCATAGGTCTTTGAATATGTAGAAGTATAGACTGTGTATTGGGTTTGTATGAAAAGTTTTGGTAGCAGGGGGCTTCAAGGGTTGCTTCTGTGAGAAAATGGCAGAAGCTGCCCCTGTGTCCAACCGAGCCAATACCAGCTGGCTCTGAGATGGATCTACCACTGACCAAAGCTGATCCCATTGGCAATGGTGCTAGTGCCTCTGGGATAACATTTAAGTAGGGGGTGGGGGGATACATGTGTGCGAACTGTGCAATTGCAGCTAGAGAGACGAGTGAAAATATTAAGTGAAGCAGCCCTGCAAACACCAGGGTCAGTGCAGAAGGAGGGCAGGAGGTGTTCCAGGCACTGGAGCAGAGATTCCCCTGCAGCCCGTGGTGCAGACCATGGTGAGGCAGGCTGGAGTTCAGTTTGTAGTTAGAAATGAATGGATCTGCCCTAGCAATTCATTAATTACCTTGAATCAATGACAATGATTCAATGTAAGTCAATTACAATGATTCAATGAAATGGCATTTGATCAGTTAGAGATGACCTGTGATCAGTCAGTGCTCTGAAATTACTTTTACCAGAGGGATAAAAATGTTTTATTTGCATTATTCTTACAAAAAGGTATAAGCAAGGCAAACAAGACTGTAGTAAATTCCCTTTTGTTCTGATTGTAGGGAAACCTCTGAGAAATAAACTGTCTTTTCTTTTGTGCATTTATTTGTTCCTGTAAGAAGCCCCGGAGAAAAGCAACATACATGTAGTAAGAAGAGTTGAATACTATCATTGGGAAATGAAGTATAGTGATGCTGTAGATCATAGAATCACTTAAGTTGGAAGAGACTTAAAATCATCAAGTCCAACCATTAAGACAGCACTGTCAAGTCCACCATTAAATCATGTCACTTAGCTCCACATCTATATGTCTTTTAAATACTTCCATGGGTGGTGACCCCCACCACTTCTGGGGAGCTTGTGCCAATGCTTGACAACACTTTTTCCTAATCTCCAGTCTAAACCTCCCCTGGTGTAGCCTTGAGGCTGTTTCCTCTTGTCCTGTTGCTTGTTTCTTGGGAGAAGAGACCAGCCATCTCCTGTTTCTATCCTCTTTTCAGGTAGCTGTAGAGAGTGAGAAGGTCCCCCCTGAGCTTTCTCTTCTTCAGACAAAACACCCCAGTTCCTTCAGCCGTTCTCAATGAGACTTGTGTACCTGGCCCTTCACCAGCTTTGTTGCCCTTCTCTGAACCCACTTCAGCACCTCAGTTTCCATAGGTCCTCCTTGAAGGCCAAAACTCTGTTGTCTGCTGCTGAACAACATGAAGCACAATATTTTCTTAAGTCACTCCTATGTGTTAGATGTTGGACAGCTGCTGACCTAGGGCAGTTACAGAGAATGACTTTTAATAATGGTGTCTTAATTCCTTAAATTCCCCAGTCACCTGTGACAGCTGTTTCATTATACCATCTATTTAGATGTGTATATCCAAAGGAGATTGGGTAAAGGACTGGGAATTTTGTGCTGGGAGTTGTAGTTCTGAATGGAATCACTTTGTGGCTCCTGTAGACTCTTCACGGAAGATGGCTGAATGGATGATAGGTGGCCCATCTGTTTGGGGTTAAAGATGTGCTGCTGCTGCTGAAACTGTAAAAGGTTCAAGCTAAAGCGGCCTTCTTTGCCTGTAATTTCATGTGTGAGTTGGGTTTGCTTGGTGGTTGCTTGTTAGGGTAGTACAACCTGGCACTGTGTTCATACTGTACTGTTGTTGGAGGGAGCAGTCTTGTGACGAAACAAGGGCAAAAAATTGCACACCTTCTTACCCCCATCAAAGTGAGAATCTCTGTTAAATCTAAAAATGTACATCCTACTATTACTAGAGCATTTTAGGACCTTATAGTCTAGAGCAACTTTGGAGGTTAAATTGCTGCATCTTGACAGTGTTTTACAAGGAATTACGGGTGAATTCTCCTTGCTTTTAAAAATACTCCTTTAATTATTTTTATTTTCTTACATAAAATAATGTTTTGATTATTTTCTTTTTTCTTCTTTAAAATAAAGACGTCGTTAAGGCAGTTACAAGGTAGATTCCTTCATGAAGCCAGAAGAGGTGTTTATTGAAGAGGGCTGGAAGAACTTGGCTTCTGTGTATACGATATCACTCCAAGTGCATTTGTAGAGTAGTTTAGGTCTTAAAGGGGATGGAGAAATCTCTTGCTGGTGATGAAACTGAACAGTCAGTAAAGAGACCCAAGTGTAGATAGGTGTAACTTGATAAAGTTTATTTCACGTGCATTGCATTCCTGAATTAGAGCTGGTGCTTCTTTTTTTCAACATGAAAATATGAGTTTGGCTTTTTTATGTGTTTCATTTAGACTGGAAAGAAATACTGTGTTTAAATATTGGTAGTTTATAGAAGTGTTTATGTCCTTCTATGTATTTCACACTGTGGAATTTTGGCTTTACTGGAGATTTGTCATATTTGCTACATACAGCTTATGATGCATTGAGTATTTCCATGTTTGTGGGTGGAGCACAGTGTACGCAGATGTTCACCATGTAGCTCAGATAGGTAAGTTTCGTACTGTAAAGGAAAATCTTTGATCTTTTGTTTCCTTGAATTGGATAAAATAACTCAATTCAATTAAGTTATTATTAAGTAGTCAGATGTTTGGTTCTGAAAGCTTTAGCAAGTAGCTGTCAGTGTCCTGAAAGGATGTTGTAACAAAGGGTAAAAAAAACACCCTGAAAACAGTCAATGGTTGTTCTAAATGAATCTTGTGTTATTAGTCACACTGGAAACTTGTTTGTAGTACTTAGTTAGGAACACTTATATTTGCCTCAGTCCAGGCATTATCTCATGCTTGTTCACGTGGTTATACATTTACTTTCCAAACAGAAAAGTCATGTTCAATCATTGAGCTGTTAACATCAGAGTGCAGCATATCCAGGGGGAGTCAGACTTAAGTTACTGCAAAATGTTGGCATGTTAGTTCCAAGGGTGTATTCAAGAAGCACTTTATACTTTCCATTACTTCCCAAGCCTAATGGTCACTGTTTGAAGAAAAGTAGCTCCCAAGGCAAGTTGTCTTCATTTCTGATAGTTATTACTCCAGACATTGCAGTTATGTTTTATTAAAGTTTTTAAGGAAAGCTGCAGTCTGGGTTTCACATGTAGGAATATGATCAGTTGACAGGTAGTTTTAAAATGCTATCATTATGCAGCAGCTAACATAATGTGCTGTTGTTTTTTTAATCTTGGAAGTATTAATCATTCGTATTTTGTTACCTTGAAACTTTCACTGACAGTAATAGCACAAGCAGTCCTTCAAGTCTTGCTTTTATTTTGGAAGTTTTTCTAAGAGCACATTTATCTGGATCTACCTTTCATAGCATTTGTAGAAAGTTTTCTGGAATTAATCGAAAGGGTTGTGTGTGGGGTTTTTCAGTGTTACTGTTCATGCTATGTATACTTTGTGATCAACCTTTCAGAAAAAGAGTCCCACAGTCCTCCCTCAAAGATTTCATATGAATGAGCTTTGTTCTGGAATAGTTCAGTTGAAAACTTGAACATAAATGCAGATTAAATGACAGCAGATTAAATTAAAAATCCTTGGCAGGCATCCTTCCATATGTTTGGGAGACGCAAGCCTCACACAAAAGTCAGTTGCTATGTGATAAGTTTGTGTGTCAGTTGATTTATGGTAATGGCCCCTGTTCTGTTCTTAGCCTGTAGGAAATGCATTCTAATTTAAGCAGTCTTATTAGGCTTTCCCTCTGAAATCTAAATTAACAGAGGTGTGAACTGTTTTGTGTATTTAAACTCCAAGACCTGAGTCCAGATGTTGTATCTAGAGTCTATTGTGTTTCTGCCACACCATAAGTTACATGAAAAACAAGGAAGAAAACAAGTTTAGATCTCCAAGTAAAAACTCATTTCCTAATTAATTTAGGGCAGTTTTAAATTAATAAAATGTGCAAGTGTTTTACCCTGCTTCCTAAGGAAACAAAGCTTATGTGATCATACTGTGTGCCTCTGCTGACTGCCGGTCTGTTACCTCCTCCCTGTTTCCCCAATAACTTTTGAAACTACTGGACAATTTCAAATAGATTTGACAGGAGTAAAGGTCTCAAAGATATCAGGTTCCTACTAGATCCATGGAAATAGGTGGCTGGATGGAGAAGAGAGACCCTATTCATATGTCTGCTTTGGAAAAAACTGTGGAATGAAATCAACTGTGTTATTAGACACAAGCAAATCCTCATGGGAATGAGAAGTTATGAATGCATTAAATAAAGGAAACGCTTTGACTGGATTTCTCACCTTCTTAGACATTCGGGGATCCAGCACAAGAGTTGTAACCATAGGAAAGCAGCCTTCAGTAGTTCCATTGCTCACAGACCTGCTTGCTACTCAGTGAAGTGGGAAAGTATCTGATTATTCCTGAAGCCATTGAATTAATGAGGGAAAAGATGAAAAAAAAAGAAAAGAAAAAAAAAAAAAGGAAAAGATCTTTTACAGATGTCCTGCTTCAGTTTTCTTTGTGAATTCGCTTCAGAGTCAAACTGCTAGCAGAGAGCTGAATGGACAGTATTGCCTGAAGTATAGAAGGGGATGATAAAAGAGAAGACACAAAAAAGAAGATAAAGCACTTAGATGTATTCATAGAATGCAAGCCTGCCAGTTTTTGTAGGATGAAGTAGTAATTTAATCCAAATTAAAGTGCTCAAATTATTTGTCTTTACATAATTTTGCCTGTGTTATCACTGCTTTTGCGTAGTGACTCATTCCATATTTATTATTGTAACTAGCGGCCCTGACTTTTCTGGACCTTTCCCTTTGGCTTTTTTACTTCAGTTGCCTAGATTCTTCCAGTGAGGTGGAGTGTTATGACTGATCACCACTGGGAAAGAATTGGAAGAAATATCTAATGTTACAGGTGCTGAGAATTACCACTGTAGTGCATTTTAGTGTTCAGTGTATTTCTAATTTTAAGTGATTCAGTTGCATAGTGGTCATTGAAATTGAGGGGGAAATTAGTAGCAGCTTTCTGTAGCTTAGTACCTAAAGAGACAAACATTGCTTTAGTACATATGTTCTGTAGCGTTAATCAGTCAGTGCCTTATGTCAAAAGTATCTAATTATTTACAAAGATATCACTTGGTTCTCGATATATATGGGTTTCAGGTTCTAGGGGGAAGTACTCTTATGAGCAACAGTCTTTAAGCTCTGGAAAATTATTACAGAGCACTTTAAGGTAGTGAATTATAGCCTAGATAGATCTTGACCAGACCATGTCGCAGCTGTCAAAATTCAGTAGCTAAAATACCATTTCAGTATGGGTGGGATTAAACTACACATAAATAGCTGATTGTGCAGGTACATGAATATGTTGTTTCTGAGGAATGTAAAGATTAATCAAGGATGTTTTCTAGAGGCTTTAAATAAAGGGATATAATGCCATTCATGCAGTTTTTTGCTCATTAGATTTCTTCTCAGCACTCATACAACTGCTCTTGCCTGTCTACAAAGGAGGCATTTAAGACATATATGATGTGCTTACTATTGTCACTTAATGTTTTTATTCCAAAATTATCTGACCAGCTTGGCTTCCTGAAATATAGGTAATCCCTGTATTCCTGTGATTCTTACAGGGTAATTCAGACAAGGTGAAATAAACAAATTTAATGTGCAAATAGACTGAATAATGATCTCCAAATGTCACATAAGTTCTGTGTCTGGTTTTTGTGTATTTTTATGGTCTATTTAGCCATGGTATGTATTCAAAATTATGCATATAGTTCTGGTCATCCACAGACAAGTAATGCAGATTGAAATTTGGAGGAAGATTGTATGCTGTGAGCAATATAGAACCTAATGTATGTGTAGCCAAAGCTACAACATTTTGCTTCAGATCAACAGAATAAATACAAAGAAAATTAATTATATATTAATTATTGAGACTGAACACTAGAGAGGGAGAAGAATACTGTAGGCAAAGGAACAGTGTCTGTCTAAAAGCAGATAGATGCAAGTTATGTGTGTGTATGCTTAGGAGATAAATTAGAAAAAAATGTCCCAAGCAGCTTTCCAGCAGGACTGGTGAGATTAAGAAGCTCTTTTAAGAACTTGAATTCCTTAATGAAAGAGTTTATGTGACATTGTGTCCTGTGATTGCAAAGAGTTGGCCTTAATGAGGTCTCAGAAAATGATGTTCAGATTTTGG